>JARHVA010008631.1:0-137500 GCA_037957365.1 Torreya grandis
GTATATTCTAAGAGATACAAAAGTGTTAGATACTGATTAAATGTCGATATAATATTCTTTGTAAGCTATAGAGTAATGTACATCAACATGATAACTCATAGTGTGTAATGTAGGAATGACATAACCTAGATGGTGTATTCATGTAGAAGATGCCCCCAGTGGGTGTGTATATCAATGTATGTCTTGAATGTATAAATAAGAGTTCCCCCTCTATAGGTATAATGAAGTAATCAAGTAGTTGGATATTTACTGCAAACACTCAAAGAAGATCAAGTGAATCATGGTAATGTAGAAAATTGACATACAATAACATCAAATAGAAAATGTAAGTCTTAGCATGATAGTAGTAATGTAAACCTTGGATGATGCATACAATCAAAATGTTTTTGGTATTTTTGATATATATGATTTTTTTGTATTTTAGAATTTTATATTATTTTTGCATTTTTGAAAATATTTGAACTACAAACAATAAAGAAAGAGAGTTTATGTACAATTAGTGTTGAAAAAAAGTGATACTAACCAATGAGTCTCATATCATATCCCCTATCATGGTGTCCTATATCTAATAATGGAATTGTGCATGATTGTGAAGCATGATTGAAAGACCAAGAATATGACTTTGTATATTTGGATTCATTGTCGATATCTTGAAAATCATAATAAATTGTATTATTCCACTCATCATTATCATATTGATTTTGAACCAATGGAATTCTAGTGTTGATTGTTATTGTATCTGAATCTTTTTCTTTGATATATTGTGTCTATGAATGATTTTCCTTAGGATATTTAATAAATCCCAAACTCTGGTGATAAACATTATCATCTACTAGAATAGGAGTAGTAATTCCTTGAGTATGCTTGCCCAACACTCGTCTTTGATAATCAAACTATTGTAGATATCTTTGACCAAACCCGTACTACTTTGAAAGTTGAGCTTCATTTTGGAGAGGTAGATTTGCATATTTTTCATGCTTGACATGTGCTTTTGGTACTATTTATTTCTCTAATTTTGCTTGTTGATCCTTTTGTTGTTTTGAGTTCTACTTTGGTAACCACTTTTATACCGTTTCTAAATTTGACCTTTTGTGAATGTGTTTTTGTGGAATTCTTGACTAGTTTACCTTATATAAGGTCCTCATTAACAATTATCTATTATATATGCTTTTTCAATACCAAAAATTTATTTGTGTGATGCCCATGCATTCTATGATATGCACAATAATATCTGGATCTTCTCATTGGATGTAGAGGAGGTAGTTTGATCAAGTTAGATTTAATCCTTTCCCTTAGTAGATCACTTGAACTCTTATTTGATATTTTAATTCTTTTTGAATCACTAGTTTTAGAGTTACTTTTTTGTGATTTGTTTTTTTGATATGTAACATTGCTTGCAACCAATTGACTAGGTGAAGGTTGCATATACATGATTGACCACTAGGGTGTATTTGATGCTTTTGTATTATGACCTGATTTTTTAATGTTGTGATATTTTCATGTAATAGTTTATTCTATGCTTGTAAATATGAAATTATCTTGCTCATATTGGTGATTTGATCATTTAGAGTCTCATGAGTGCAAACCTTATTTGCTTCCAATTGAACATGTAAGCACATATGTTGAAGAGGATGTGAAGAAGTTATGGGTTGAATGTATGTCTTAGGAACAATAGTAGAGGCTGCCTCACCTTTTGGAGGGGTTATAGCATGGACCTGGTTACAGGGATAGTATCTATCACCCTCTTGAGGGAGAGGAGGACAAGGGATTTCTTTCCTCTACATTAGATATGACATTGAAACAAGAGTATCTAAAGAGGCATATACATCTAGGTAGAAACTATGCATATAGGCTAAAATGCACGTAAGTGGAGTTATAAATTATATATAAATATGATTATAAAGAATATTCCACATAAAATATAGTAAACAAGGGATAGAAAGCTTGAATTTGTGCATGTATGCATCAATAGTTTTGACATGTGATATAACGTTTTGAATCTGTATAACATGAGAAGCTTGAAAAATTTTCCATATGAAAGATAGAAAGCAAAGGGTTGAGAGCATGGATTTGTGAAAGAATGCATAAATATATTTGACATGTATTATGACATTTGTAACATGTTTATCATGATAAGCTTAAATTTTTTTTCATATGAGAGATAGAGAATATGCAAAAAGGAATATTGAAATCTTGTGCAAGTTTAGCAATAAATTTTGTAATATCATCCCTTATGATGAAAATTAAGCATGGAAGGGAGAGAGTGAAACTTTGCACTAGCATATGATAGAATTTGTCATTCATGTACATGATAGGGCCCATTATGGTTTCTTTATTATTTTCAATAAATGTAAGAAAATTTTGTAAATAACTGAGCATCATTTTTGCAATTTGGTTATAGATGTAAGGTAATACCTCAAGAAGCAGATTAGCATCTAGTATATGTAACTAAGGATTTTTTATAAATATTATTTGTAAAATACTATGAAATTTTGAATTTGAAATTGATTTTTTGAGTTATATTTTCAACTAAAATGCATAAAATGATTGGAAAATACTTGGAAAAATAATTGAGAACTAGTTGATGTAACTAGGGTTTGAAAATAATTTCTTTCAAAATTAGTATGATAATTTAAAATTTTTTCTATGAATTTTTAGAATTTAGCTTGAAAAACTTGGAAAAATCTGAAAATATTTCTAAAATTAAGAATATATTTTTCCAAGTGGTTTGAAAGTGTTTGTATGCAAAGAGGACCTAGTATGTGCAAACTAGGATTTTTAGTGAATTTATTGAAAATATTTCAATTAATTTATAGTTTTCTAATTTTTATATTCATAAAAAATAAAAAAATAATTGTAAAAAATAAAAAATAATTAGCCCTAGGTTTTCAAGGGTTTTTGTGCAAAAAATTTGAAGTAAGTTAGGTTCCCCAAATGTTTTATTATTTTCAAAATATTGGACTTATATTCCAAAATAATAAAGGGGTTGAGAAATGTAAATAATTAAATAAATATGATTTTATTAACCTAATAATTTGTGTAAATAGATAATATTTTTCCTTTTTCTAGATATAGCAATAGGTGAGAGAGATTATAACTTAGCTTATTCTAGCTGATTTGGACTAAGACAAGGTCTGATACTGGAGGAGCAAGATTGAGAAATAATTGGAAATAGGTCCCTAAAATTCATTTCTTGATTGGATAAGAGCATTAAAAATAGGATACCCTACTATTTGGCACTATATTCCTATTCTGGCAAAGTTATCCTAAGGTTGAAAGCCTTTTGGGTTCTGTTTGGAATGCTTGTGTTACCCTGTCACTAAAATTTTAGGGTCTAGGACCTTGCAGAGCTTGCTATGTGCCTTTTTTAATCTTCAAAACCATTAGGAGATCTTGGTGCTTGAACTTGAATACAAACTTGGGAAAGAGAGAGAAGGGGTTAGTGTGTAAATGATGCACTGGATGTACTTCATGCCCTTTATGTGTGTACACTACCTACATACCAATACTATGAAGAGAGATCAAGCTAATGAAGTTCTCCCATTTAAGTGTTTGGTGTAATTTGTGTATTATTAATATAAATATAATGTGAAATTGGATGTGCTTCAGCTAGCTAAGGGCTGGTGCAATGAGTTGAGTAGGCTTGAAACAATGTTGGAAGGTTGTGTGCAAAGAATAGGGAAGAGTGCTTGAGTGTACTTGCTTGTATTCTTGAGTCTCTCTTGAAAATGAGTGCCAACCCTTCTAAATGGAATTTGAATTGCCTTTTATAGGTAAACTAATGGTCATGGGTTAAATGAATTCATGTGAGGCCAATAGAGAAAAATATAAGGATCCAAAAAAATTTGATCATGTGAGGTAAAGATGAGCTTGGACAACAGCACCAAAAATAGGACACCCTAAATTCTAGTTCTCCTATCCTATTTGGACATTGTTTTACTAAGGGGATGATACCTAGGGGGATGGATATGGGTCTGAGAGGGTTACCTGGGTCTCAAAAAGCTAAGTCTAGGAAGTTATGGATGACTGGGAATTAATGAAAAAAGTAGCCTAGAAGGGTTGTGTGAGCCAATAGGAGGACTTATGGATTAAGTGTCTTGGCTGTACCAAAGTTGTACAATTTCACATTTTACATCACTATAGTAAATTATTTTAATTAAATTCATACACCTTTTTTAGTGTTGATTTATTTTGCATATAAGGCGTATCTATTGAGTTAAGTTAGAAAATAAAGATTTAATCTTAATACTTTATAAGAAACAATTTAGAATGGATAGTATGAAACTTTTATTAATTACACAATGACTCACATAAAATAATAACTACATCTATCAAACCAAAAAATATCCCAAATAAATATTACAATCTAAGGGAAATTGATGTTTCAACAAATCGAGGTTATATAATGACCTTTGAATAGAAGAAACAATGACTTGTTTTAAATTTATTGTCTGCAATGATCTTCTAGTTAAAACTAGTGAGCTATTTATAAATGGGAAGCTAAATAAAAATATAAGTCTATATATAGATATATGCAAAAATAGAAAGTATCTAAAAGATATTTTGAGGAGTCTAGATAATCATGTAATGGATTAAAGAACCTTTAGAATGCCTTGGAAACATGTTTTAGATGAGTCCATAACTCGACTATCAAAATCTATAGCTCGATTGTAAAAATTCATAGCTCAACTATCAAATTATAGCTTAACTGTCAAAATTTGAAGCTCAACTGTCAAAATATGTAGATCAATTGTGAAAGTTTGTAGTTATCTACGAAAGTCCATAGAATGCCTAACAAAGTCTAGAGATTTGTTAGAATGATAGGTTTATGACTAAGGTCCTTTGTTTTCATAGGATCATATCAAGACTTTTCCTTAGATGCCATAATACCTATATATGTCAAAAATGGAGAAATAAACATGTAAACAATTAGAATATTATGTAAAGAATGCTAACTTAGACTCACATAAGCTTAAAGAGACAAAAACATTCATCTTCTACCTTAGACTAGTTATAAGCCCTAAGACTTCATGTAATGCTCAACCTAAATGGCATATTAATTGCTGTAAAGGATGATATATTATGGTTATAATGAGTCATAGTGTGGACTCATCATTATGGACTTATAATCTATAAGATATATTAATAAAAATCTCACATAACTTATGCCTTATCATGTAGTTTATCAAAATGAGTTTGTTTCTTTATTTTGGCATATATGTAGTTATAGTATATCAAAATCCTAAAATAATTTTTAATAAAGCATGTGATGCATATATAGCTCAACATAGTCTTTCATTATGTTATGATAAGTTTTGTGATATTCATAAGATAACTTATCATATGTAGCATGTGAAATAAGATACATATTATGGAAATATTACTATAATAAGTTATGTATTAATGAATAGTATGCTTAAAAATACTTTAGGTACATTTATGCCTAATTAGCTTATACTTGTACATAGGGGTGTGTTCTTTGAATTATAGTTCTATTGGTGGCACACAATTATATTATAGATTTATGTATAATAAAACCTTATTTATGTGTGTATAAAACCTCATGAAAGTATACCAAATACTATAAATTAATATTATATGTTTCTTAAGAACTGAGAATTTATTCATTATATCTAATTGCTTGAACAAAAGATTATGTTTTCATTGATTTATAACTACTTTATTATGACTAGTGGTAATTAGTAGTTGTGTTTTGGAACATTAAACTATGATAATATGGGTTATCATAGGGTGTAGTATATTTAGAAACTACTTATAGTAATTATAAATTGCATTTAAATGTATATTTTACCCAAATGGTATAAACTGTAGTTATTATTTATATTATGAGATAGATATTAATTTAAATTCATTCATACGTTTGATGGAATAAATGTATGATTTTTTATTATTTCCATGCTTAGCATGTTATGTGATATGATTGATATCAGGATGTAATATGTATGAATATATTTGTTACATTATATTAAATAAATCTCACAATGTTGATAGTGAGTAAGTAGCAAGATGATTTTCACTAGATTACTAGCATCATAATGTCAGATGAAGGCAATATGATCAAGTGGTGTGTATGAATTTTGACTGTTACTTAGATATTGTTTTATTAAAAACTTTGGCCAAGTTAGTTTTTTGTGAGACATTATTATTTCATGAGTATGATTTACATTTTTGTGTGATATCTTGAGTAGAATGGGTTTCTATGATACACCACATGTATAGTTTTAAAAATCATACAACAAATGAGTACTAGCTTATCTCTCTAGATTACCATGTTATCACTATCTACTCATTCATGAAAGGAGGGTCATTCCATGATGGAATTAGTGTGGGGATCATTGGTTTATGTTTGGTGTGGAAAAACACTTAGATGATACTATTTCTCTCTCTCTCTCTCCGCCTCGCCCCCCCCCCCCGCCCCCCCCCCACAATAGTATTTCTTTTGAGACAACACTTGAGATTGCCACATATACTAGAGTCTGGAGAACTATGCTACAAGGAGCCATGTATCTTATATATGTATTGTGTTTTATTTATTATTGAAACATCATCATGATGAACTATAATTACTTAATTATTATACATTGACAACAATGGTTGTAGGCATGTATAAGTAGTGGTTGGTTAATTGTAATTACTTTCTATATTTTTTTATGATGTGTTTCTTATGATGATAGTGATCAATGATGTATGATGTAGTATGCTTCATTTATAGTTATCACTTTTATTATTTTATATGATTAATGACTATATTCTTATGGTGTATTCTATTTAAATTATATGTGTTTAATTTTTTTTTAAAATCATGTATTTCTAAGTAGATCTCAATGGGGATGTTACATGTATGCAAGCCCAAATATAGTTTATAATTTAATGCATATAAACTATATGCCTAAAAATCTATTTTATGTTCTCTTGAATCATATTTTTTCACAGGAAAATAATCAATAACTTATCCGCATTGCATATAACAACATGATTGTCATGCCTAACACTAGCAGTTATGATGCTTCTACTAGTAACCAATAGGTTATCCCATTATTTTTAAACAACTAAGCACCTGTTAACAATGATCATAGCCAAACACACCTTGATACACACACATTTTAAAATGCTATTACACCTATGGCTATCCCATAACTGCAAGTGGGAAATCAATAAAATATTGGTATAAACCCTAAAGTAGTGAACCTACACCAAATGGTTCAGAAGTTGACTAATTATATGATCAGTTTGCATAGACAAGTGCCCCAACACACCCAAAAAAATGCAAATAAACCACTACTTAAAAAATAATTTCAACTTATAGATAACCAATAGATAATGAAATATGAGTCCAAATAATAGAGGTGTACCTAGTCCACTTGATAGTGATAATTAGAATAACAATAATACTTCCAATGTAGTAAACTTAACTTAGTATTGCCTACCTAGTGTAGGATAAATAATACAAACAATCACATTGAGATTGATTATGTATAATTCATCTATGCTTCAAACATATTTCAAAAGTAGATGGACATCTTTGAGTTAGTCCCCACACCTAATAACAATTCTAACCAAGGTAGATAAAACCCTAACATGGATTTAGTCTTGGAAACTTATGAGTTTCCATTTGAGACTAAAAATTAGCCTAAGGAAACCTAGATGAGGTCCATGCATTCACAAAATTTCAAAGGGAAAACAACTACCAGTCGAGGAGAATTTCAAACCCCACTAACTACTTATACTCCTTTGAATGACACTCAAGTTTTGCCTGATGAAAACTCAAGTAATAATGTTTTTCCCACCAAAGGACCTCCAACATCTTATCAATACAATAACAACATTACTCCCCCATAAATTGATATAAAAATGGAACAAAGTAATATTATAGATGACCTAAACAAAACTAAGGACAACATTATGATGTTTGATTTACTCTAAATTTCCAATCAAAAGAATATATTACTAAAATAATTATTTGCTCCTAAATAGATGGAAACTAGTAGAACAATTTATGCTCACATTAAAATATATAAAGATAAGATTAAAACTCCTTTTCTTCTAATGGTCAATATTTTTGGAAAAAAATTACATAATTGTTTGGTTGATTTAGGTGCTTCTGAAAATGTGATGCCTTATGTCATTTTCTAATGGTTGGGTTTGACACCTGCAAAGTCAAATAAAAAAGTTGTTCAATTAGACAAATCAGAGGTTAAAGTTGTTAGTGAGTTGAATCAGATACATATGTAATTGGCCTCTAATCCTAGGGTGTAGTAGTTTAATGATATTTAGGTATTGGATATACCTCAGGCTTAAGGTATGATCCTAAGTAGAGATTTGTCTAGGATGTTGAATGGTTACATAAAATAAACTTTTATCATATGTGGCTCCATGGAGAGGCATACCCAATCAAATCAGGAATGAACATGAGCCAAAGATGACTCACATGATCATAGAGTATCAATATAAAAATGAGATATTATTTGAAGAGTCTGAGCTTGGACTCTACATATTTAAGAAAAATGTTGAATCCTATAAAGAGTTCTCAGTTAACATGTTGACTATGCAATAGGGTTCACAAATTAAGGAGCTATATCAACCAAATGAGGATGATTTCCTTTATGCATCTGAAATAAATACATTTAATAGTGTTTACATCATGCACGAGGAGGTGAAACTAGCTTATTCAAGTGTAGGATAAGGATACCAATAGTCATTGTCATCATTGGGTATGGTTGAGTGATAAATCAACTAGTTAAAGGAGAGTCATATCAATGAAAATCAAGAGTTTGTGAACCCTAGTGATGAGGAGGTCACCATTATGAACAAATTCTCTCCTACATCTTTCATCAAATATATAAACAAGAAGGATTTGTTAATTGAGAAACAAGAGTTATGATTATTCAATGTTGAGAAGGCCAGTAAAGAAATCAATGTTGCAATAGAACCAACTTATTATAGTTCTACATACTCAATAAAAAATAACTTATGGAACCTAAAATTTGATGGTTCTAAATCTAAGAATGGATGTGGTCTTGATGATGAACTCATCAATCCTTGAGGGAAGTCATATTTACCTACATTTCACCTGAAATATGCTTATACAAATAACATAGCTGAAAATGAGGTGTTAGTTCACAATCTCTTACACTGAGAAAGAAAGTGAAGAATCTTAGAGTGCTCAATGACTCAGAGCTAGTGGTCAAATAGATAAGGACCTAGTATGCAATCATTTATCTTGGTACTACAACTGAGTGTGGAAATTTATATAGGAAATCAATGCATTCAATATTCAAGCACTACCTTAAGATAAATTATACAATCGATGCATTGACAATCACTACGAGTACCATAAAACCAATGGATAAATCTACATTGAGAATATTTTTAATAGAGATAGTTTATACTCCAATAAAAGATAATATTACCAATTTCAAAGTATTTGAGGATGATCAACACATATTTGACTTCATCACCAACATTGAGATGTTTAAAGATCAGATAATTGATAAAGATGGTTGAGAATACTTTGAACTAGATAAAGATGGGATATTGAATTTGAAGAAAAATAGTATACCTAAGGGCATGGTCTCATTAGAATGGGTGTTCGACATGGATTACTAAGGTAAGAAATAAAAAGCATCCTATGCTAAAGGAATATTGCATCATCATTATAATTTGGGTACATTCATTTACAAGAGGATGACATTTAGCCTGATCAATGTAGGTGCTACCTTCTAATGTTGCAAGGACATTGAATTCAAGGATATGATTGAAAAATGTATAGTCATATACATGGATGATCTAACTATATTTTTAAAGAACTGGGGAGACCACATAAAGGACTTGAGGACAATACAACAAAGGCTCAGAGATCATAGAATCTCCTTGAACCCAAATAAGTGAATTTTTGGAGTCACATAGGGTAAGTTATTGCATCACATCATCTCAAAATGAGGCATTTCAGTAGACCCAAAGATTGGAGTCAATTCTAAAAATCCATTGATTGGTAATAGAAAAGAGCTAAAATCATTCTTCAACAAGATCAACTTCATTTGGAAGTTCATTTCAAGTTTCATAGAGATAGTTCAGCCACTAAACAACATGTTGAAGAAGGAAAAAAAATATTAAATAGATGGTTGAAGTAAAAGTGACCTTTGCTTAAATCAAGAAAGTAATTGCAAGTACTCTAGTGTTGATCAATCATGACTACACACAACCCTTCTACCTTTACTTATTTACTTCAAAACACTCAAGTGTTGTTTTAACATAGAAGAAAGAAGCCAAAGATGAGAGACCTATGTCATTTATGAGTTATCCACTCCTAGATGTTGAATTGAGGTTTTCAACCATAAAAAAGAAATATTTTACATTGATAAAATTAGTCAAAAATTTTAGACACTAAATACTTTGCAACAAAGTATTTACAGTTGTGTCTGACCGAGCCATGAAGGTTATATTAATGCAAAATGAACTTGGTGAGTAAAGAGGTAAGTGGATGGACATTATCCAAGATTTTGACTTAGAGATATATCCAATGAAGATTGTAAGAGTTCAATGAATCAGCCAGGCCATGGTTGAAGTAGACTCATGAATAATTTGTTAGTAAGACATGGTGCAAGATATCACAACTGATGATTAGTATCAAGATGTGGTCTACTATTTTCTCAATAATGAGTGTCCCATGCACTTGAATTCCATTCATAGGAGAGTGTTTCACATGAAAAATAGCCATTTCATGATCTAAGTAGGGGTAATTTATAGGAAGAATCACTAAGGCATATGTCTAAGATGCATGAGTAAAAAAGAAATAGCTAAGGTACTTAATAACCTCCATAGAAAACATGGGACCAAGCATGGATCCTAAAATTCCACTACCCACCAAATACTGAGGGTGGGTTATTATTGGTATCACCAATACAAGTATGTGCATACACATGTTTATCGTTATTTTAGACATCCAATTCCTAACACCATTGTGTTGAAATTGTCAATCTTATTCAAAATTCTGTGACAACACATAATTTGGGCCAAAATCACTAAAATGTGTTAAATGTTTCGAGATTGTCATATACAAGTGTTGATTTATGCTAATGTATCCCTAAATGTGGCAATGAATTTTATGTTATTATTATTTTTCCCAAATCATTTTGATTCAAAATACGAAAAATGCAATTTGACGCTCTAAACCATTAAATTTTTCTAATTCAAAGGTACATGACACATGCATGTGTTATTTCATATCCACATTATCTTAAATAAGATATTGGTTTATACGCAAATAACACCTTATTCTAATTCCACTCCAATTAAATTATGACCTAATAACATGATATTTCAACTAGTTTGAATAAATGAGCAACCAATTTCCAAAGAATTGCATAAAATCTAATTAACTTCACTTAGGCAAGCTAATCCAAATCAAGAGCTTAAGTGGAAAATCCATGGAAGTTATTGAAGATATATTAATGGGAAATTAATTTATAATATATACATCATCTGGTGACATCATCAATGGGGTAGCATCCATAAGCCATAAATGGAACAAATATATAGTTTAAGGCCTCCCATGTGTCATTAATGTCCCTTTATTCCAAATATTAATGAGGGTATTTATGGATTGAGCCTCAAAAATTGAATTGATCCATGGCCACAAATCTTGACCTTAAGATGGATGATCATGCTTGATTTTGATCATTTGTAAAAAAATATAAATAGAAAGATTCTCACTCATCTTTTCAAGCTTCTTTGGTGTAAACTTATTATGCATAATTATTTTCACAAGCTCTTTTTGTATAGTTTTATTATGCTTAATTTTCAATAGGATAGCTTCAACTATTGACATACCATTGATCAATTTCATGAGCCTAGTTCATTGGTGCATTGAGAGATTGTGGAGGAGCAAGCCACTCCTCATTGCAAAGGACTTGGAACACCAAATCAAGGGGAAAATCACATTTTGAGCCACATTTGGAGGAGGGATGCTCTTGGGAAGGTTTGGTGTTATATTCCTTCTTTTAGTAGCTCTTAATTTTCATTTGCAAAATCTCATTAAGGGAGTTGGCTTTGTGAGTTATGTCCTTTATGCTTATCTTGAGTTTTTCTTGACTAATGCATGATCTAACTCACCTTGGATTCCATCTTTACATCTAGGCAAGCCCAGTAGAAATACTCATCCCATACAAGCAAGGAGACTAATTTGGCACTCTTAGATCTTCTCATACATGTTTAAAAATCTCTAAAAATCAAGTTTTATCTTTATTTTTCATTAATTTGTGTTCTTTCTAATGGCACAGAATTTACATGGTGACTAACATTAGTCTACTCTAACTGACATCAACCCAGTCCTAACTAGCATTGGTCCCTATGTATAGGGTAGAACATGGAAAAAAACTTGGTCTTTGAGCTTTTCTTGAAAGTTGCTAGTTTTTATTCTCTGTTTTAGAACTTTCATGTTCTCTATTTGACTATTTTATTGTAGGATCTAGAGACTTATTCTATTTTCATACTTATTTTAATAACAATCCTTTTTGTGCAAATAATTGTGTTTTTATTGAATTTTATAGATAACTGGGATCAATTCAAATTGACCAACATTGGTTTTATTGTAGCCAACAATGGTGTTCTTGTAACTATCATTATTCCCTATGAATCGTCGTTGGTCTTTATGTCAAGAAAATAGAGAAACTCGAGAGCAAGTTTTCAAATGTTGTTTTCATATTTATATTTGTGCTTCAAGGTAGACATAAATCCTCTAAAATTTGAAGGACACATATTGGAGAAAAGCACAAATTTGAAAATAGTTGTCTTGAATACTTCATTTGGTGCTTAAAAGTAATTTAGATGTTTTGTGCTTAGTTTGTTTTGTGAAAGTTTTTACGAGTTTTAAACTAAGGCTAAGGGACCAAATTTCATAAAACACTTCACTTTGGTGCATTAAAATAAACATACATAGTTTTTTGTTTTATGCTAGATCTTAAAAAAAAAATGTTTTTCACAAAGTGAAGGATGCATATATGCTCTCCCCCCTTCTCTTTTAGGGAACTTAGGTGACCAAAAGTGATCTTTATTTATATTTTTGCCTTATGTAAAGGCATAAAAATAATGTTTTTAAGTCTCTCCCCAAATCCATATTATTTGGGTGATCTAAATACAACCTTAAAGTCTTTTCATTTTGTCATTTATTTTTACGCAACTTGATTTGTGAGTGAGATTTCATCACCTCCTTATGGGTTCTCTAGGGAAATGTTGACCTAAAAATTCATCTATTGACATAATTTTAACCCCAATCCATGGTGGGGTATATAAATTTAGGGTCACCCACTGGGACATTTGCTTGAGTAGTTAAGTAAACTCTATTAATTGTACTCCAACTCAGACTATAGGGGTAATTCAACATCATACTATACTGAGCAAGTGTTAGATGTAGTGGTTGTGAAATAGATAAGATATTTTAAAAATAATCTAATTGACATGTATTTAAGTGATGTGAGGTATCTCTAGTGTTAACAACACTTGGGACCATCTGGATATGCACAAAAATGTAGTTTTAGAATAACCCCATTTATTGTAGACATATTGTTGATGTAGGGCAAGTAGCCTAAAGTTCCATTTCACCATATAATATATTGGGAGAAGGGGGATGCAAAAACTTTAATTATTCATGCACTTTTATTTTTGGATTAACACTTAAAATCCTTCTAAGATCACGCATATAGACATAATTCAAAGGTATAATACAATCTTGTCAGGTTTAGAACTTTGGATGTTATACTTATATTTTATCTTTTTATCCTTTAATTTATTGGTCTTATAAGTTTAAAACTTGTTTGAAAACCAAAACACATCATAATAAAACACCTTTATTATCCAAGTTTTATTTGAACAAGGAAGCATTACGCTAACCAAATCAAAACCTCTTTTTGACTTATTCAAATCCTCAAATTAAAACATTGTGTTTGTCTTTATCTAAAGAAACATTGTTATGTTTTCCATTTGAGTCTATAAAATTTTTAAAAAATATTCAAGTCCTTCATTTTTAATTCAAATTTGGAATCTCACCTTTCTAAGTTCTAGGCCAAGGTGTTAATCAATTTTCTGTTTGCACTTGGTTTGAGTTAACCTGGGTATGATTTCCCATTTGGGTTAAAGGCCATTATATAGACTCATCATCCTTTTTAATCATTGTGAACTTAGGTTATCTTGCATTATCTCACTCTCTGAGTTGTATAACCATTTTAATTAATATTACCATGTGGCGGCGTTGTGTTTCCCATTTGGTTTTAGCTATATACTTAGGGGTTCTTGTGTGTTTTCACATCTTGAGCTTCTTAGTTTGCATTGTTACCTTCCTAATCAAAAAGACTTCTTCTAATTTTATAGTCACAACTCATTAAAGTTGTATGTATATTTTATGATATTGACATATCTTTGACCTAAGTTTGTTGTGTTATCTTGCACTTTAGGTTTTAGAATTAGCATACCCTCTTCTAATTTGATGATTTTAACCCACCATGGTTGAGAAATTTTGTAACCATTTCTTCTAATTGTGTGGTACTATGCCATTTATTTTATTACAATCTCTTTTTAACTTGTTACTTGTTTGAAGAAATCACAAACACAAATTTTAATGTTTAAAGAATCACATTTCAAATCTTAGAAAACGTAGAGAACAATTTTATAGACATGATGAAAAAGTATACTCATAGTGGGGTCTTTCATGTCTCTAGTTATGAGGAAGAACATTTTTATGATGAATATGAACACTCCATCATGTTTGAGGATATGAACCTATTTGTGCATAATATTTAAATACCAAACCAATTCATACCAATTTTTATACATCATCCCCATCCTCCTCCTTCAGCTTGGGTGAATAACCAAGCTTTGTGACGCTTGAACATTATCATTGTAGGTTATCCTCCTTCATCTTGCATGAAAGACCAAGCTCCATAATGCTCAAAGGTGACCATATTATTCTATCCTCCTTTATTTTACATGAGAAACCAAGCTCTACAACACTCGAATGTTATTATTTTAGGCCCTCCTCTTTTAGCTTGCATGAATAACCAAGCTCCACAATGCCTAGTCATTACCATTTTAAGCTCATCACCTGTATTTATTAATTCTATTGTGAAAAGTGTTCATTTGATGAACCGGTCTTTGTTGATCCCTTCTTCAATAGTTTAATTTTTGGAGATCCCATTATTGAACAACAATCCATTAATCATCCTGTACCAACTATTCCCCACTTTACAAAATCTATGTTGGTCTTCAAGCCACAAAAAAACCAATCATTACCTCTTCAAGAGCCATCTTTTGAGGACCAGAATGTGTTCAAAGTTGATATTTTACAACCAATTATAAACAAAGATCAAGATGTTTTTGATGAACCACCCATTTGTGATGAGTTAACCTATGATGAATCACCCTTTGATACTATACATGTTGTTGAGGAGTCTCACTCAAATGAGCTAGTCTTTGTTGAGTCACTTCTTAATGATTATAACTACATTTGGGAAAAAATTATCTCAATCATTGTCCTATTTTTAAAGAGATCCATCCATTTGACAAGCCAGTTTATACGGAGTTGTTTCTTAATATTTTTCCACTCATTGAGAAATCTCACTTTGAAAAACCAATCTCTATAGAGTCACCCCTCGAGTAGTTCCCTCTCTTTGAGGGGCTTCACCTAGATGAGCTAGTCTATATTAAACCCTTCCTAGATGAATCTATTTTTATCAAAACCATTATGCCATCATAGGATATTACTTCTCCAACACCAAACATTCAATAAGACATCATTATAGTAACATCCATGCCAGATGAAGAATCGACATTGAAGTTAGGTTCTCTTCTTGAATTGACATAAGATTTAACATCAAAAGAAGAATCACTATCATTCTCAAAATTAGATTTAGATTCCTTTGACTCCGACTTTGCTTTAGAATCAGAATATAATCATGGTTGTTACAACATTGGTTACAGTTACCTTGCAAATCGATTTGAATATATTTGTGATCCTTCTATGGTTTTTGAAAATGATTACTTCAACATTGACACAAGTTCTCCTAGTATCTTAAATGAGGATTGCGTTTCCTTTCATCATTTCATTAACCCACCCAACATAGCCATTATATTAACATTCCACCTCTCACAAGTGTCAATTGGGACCGATAGAATCACACTTTGTTAAACTGCATCCATGGTGATATATCAGTTATAAAATATTAGGGAGACCAAGACCAAATTAATTTAGAAGAAGAACAATCTCCCAGTGAAACCTCTTTGGAGGTTCTAGGGGAAAATCAAAGTCTCAACTCAACATCTTCTAGTGAAACATTTTTGAAGGTTCTAGAAGACAATCAAATTCAACTATCAATGTTCCTTAGTGAAACCTTATCGGAGGCATTATGGGACAATCAAAATAAATTCATTGGTGAAAACCTCATCGAGGTGATAATAGTTGTGCACAATAGTTTTTCACTGTTTGGTGAAGACATTATCAAAAATGAAATCACTATAAATTCTAGTCTAAAACATAATCATATGGTAGCTAATCTAAAGACTAAATAATATAAAACTATGGTGGTCCTATCAAGAGCATATTTATAAGTATTTGGCCCCACTATAACAAAATTTATGCCAAATATAGAATCAATAACATTGTGTGTGCCTAAAAATTATGATCTTCATTTATCACCCAACCATTATGCATTCCATTATCATCCACATTTTTATTTCCCACTTATACCATTTATCATGAGATTAACATTATTTATCATCCTTGGCTACACTTTCCTTTGTAGAGGCTACAAATATATCTTGTCTCAATGTTTGGAGGAAATAAAATCAATGACCAACGAAGATCAAAACAACATTTTCAGAGTCCAAATCTATAGCAGTGATTTCAAAAGAGTGTAGGATATAAATTTTTATCATTGATTATTTTGGTTGTCTCATATGTTGAATAAGACATGCATCTCCATATCAGTAGGAACAGAAGAATAATTTACCATTAGGTCCCATTTACCATGCCATTTGAACTACATAGACTTGAGGTTCTTTGGGAATATGTAGGCAACACTCAATTTCTAATGAGGTCAAATCGATCATCTTAACCATGTTCTCCCCATTTTTCAAGAAATTTTTAAGTTTGAACACTCTCACTATTTTGTGAGCAAACTAAGCCCATGCTCTTATTGTTTTATGAGAAATCATCTCTTGGGGGAAACCCTTTTGCCATCATAGCCAAGTGTCATCTTATCATTTTCTTTAGGTCATGCCTTATACTATTTTATTTTATCAGACCTTTACTATTGACCAAAGCATGTTTTTAGCCATCCTACCCAACTCTTTTTTTAATCTTGATTCCTTTGGTTCTTCTCACACTTTTTGTGAGGGGATTTTGATCCAGTTTCAGTAGTTTTAGAATTTTGTGTTTAAATGATGGTCTATAGAAATCATATGAAAATGGATATGGAGATTTATCTTTCATTTACATTTCACTCATAAAATTGATTATAACCATCTATGAGCAAATCAATGTTGTCCCTTATGGTACTGATTATAATTATTTATGGGCAAATCAATATCTATCTTGTGTTACTAATTATAACCACATATAGGCAAATTAGTAGCACATATTTATGTCATTGTTTCTTAGTTATAACTACCTATCGTAAAATTAGGAAAAACACCTTTGTATCATGCATTACTGCATCACCTTGTCATTACTATTATCATTTGCCTTGTTGTTTGCCTTTATTTGATAACTTGTTGTGACTTGGCCAGTTTTTCATTGCCTTTTGTGTGGGTAAAACTATTGTGACTTGAGGTCCTAATGGGATTATGTAGGTTGTTCTCAATGCACGTTGAGGTCAACTCAGTCACCTTTTCCATACACTCTCACCATTTTGTGACCCTTTTTTAAGTATGAATGCTCTTATTGCTTTATGAGTAATTTTAGTTTCAACGCTCTCATTTTTTTATGAGTTAGACCATTTAGTCTCTCATAATTATTGATCAAGTTGAGATGCTTATAAAATTATAAAAATATTTACAAATTACTAGAAACATCCTTAACCATTTATGATCCTGATTATGACTCATAGGCATTCTGGACACATTCAACACCAATTCTACAAAGTAGTCTACCCTGAATAGTATTTTGTAGCTTCCTCTTACAAAAAAGTGAACATAGATACATCAACACATGATTTTTACGTAGTTAATAGTTATTCAAATTTCTCTCACATTACATACTATTCTATTTTTATCTTGTTGTTGTTTGGTAGACATTGTTGTGAATAGGATCTCACTTTTGCCAATTTACAGGCATGGGTTGTTATAGCCAACTTTAGTTGTTATTATAACTTCTATTTTTGAACGTGCATCTCCTTGATTAGTTGGTTCCCTGTGCGATTCTTTATATTAATTATTCCTATTGCAACTTGTTTATCTATTATTTGAAATCTTACCTATAGACGTGTATCTCCTGAATTAGGTAGTTCTTTAGGCCTTTTGTAAATATTTTGTCTCTATTGCTTATCCCAAAAATACAAAAAACATTAGAAAATGATCGATAAGACAAACAAAAACATTGTCTTGCACTTTTTATTTCATTTTATCTAATGCTCTCACAATTTTTCGAGCACTCATTTAAATGCTCTCATCATTTTGTTGGTATAGGCCTTTTTCCCAATGCATTTTGCTTACATAATTGTATTAGCTTGCTTAAGGCTCTAGAGGTCATTTGGGTTACCTGGGAAGATTAGTCTCACATTCATTAGAATGTGTTTTATCTTTCTCTCTCTAACCTATATATATACCTCACTCCCTTCATATGTCTAATGCAATATATTGTGGAATTTTTAAACTACTTAGTTGTGAGCTGTGATAGCTTTGAGAGCTATGAGAGATGTAAACTTTGAGCCATTGTATAATAAATTCATCTCCATTCATTAATTCAAGATGATATAGATTATTTCATTATTTTCTCTCATTCATTTACAATATTCTTCTATGCATGATTTTATTTACTAGCAATTTCATTGTGATGTGCACTTGCTCGACTCATGAGATCACTCCATCATGTGCATTCATTGATCCGATGATCCTAGATATAATTATTTTATTGTATTAGAGTACCAATTAGTGTTTAAAATTATCTGATTTGTTATGCTCTAAGCTTTTTTTTGAAATCTAGAGTTTATTTGCATATTTGTGAGGCAATTTTTAGAGGGTTTACAAAAATTTTTGGGGTAGTTTTTTGAAATCTCAAAAAAAAACTGTGGGGACATTTTTTTTCAAAATATTTGGTATCGATGGATATTTTTTTCATTAGTTACATGAGTTTGGTTATAGATATATAAATTCATCCTCACGGCCAACAAAGTCAATATAGATTAGAGTGGATTATCTATGGTTTATTCTCTAATTAGAATTTGCTTATTATTTGATTGCATGTATTTTTATTTTTTATTGGAAATATAAGTTTTTAAGCTACAGATATATAAGCCAAAATATAATTTTGATAATACCAAATAATGACCTGATTGAGATAACAAACTTACCATCCACCATATGGTTATAAAGTGTGTTTGGTTGTAGATCTAGTCAATGTTGGCATGGAGGAGAGAGCATAGAACTTCAGATCTAAGCATAGAACTTATCATTCTTATGTATTACATGGAAGGAGATATATGTGGAGGTTACTAAGGCATATAGGATTAATGTATCCTTTGTGGTTGGCATTGATTTTGGATAGCTACATTATTTTTTATGGAGGACTGAAGGCTATATGTGCAAGGAAGCAGTCTATGCTTGAATTCATCAAGCCTGGTTATCCTCTCAGATCTACTCAACCATTCCACACTACCTACATCATCACCTCTATTCACCATAACCTTATAAAATTGATTTTGGGATAACATCTCACCCATGTTAAGAGCCCTAATAAAATCTCAATTATCACCATTCTTTGTACTCTTATGACATACCACCCACTCGATTGCTCTCTGCTCTTTGGGACTGCAAATAGATTGAGGGTTTTATGTTTATAAACTAGTGGAGTTTGAGAAAATATTTAAGGATTCCTTTGGATTGGGTCTGTGTTTGGAATTACAACCTGGCCATCTACTTTTATATCAGGTGGATTAAACATCTTTGGTTTTTTGTATATAAAATCTGATAGAGCCATAGAACAAGTTGAAGGAGAGAAAGGTGATGCCTTCTATATGCTCATCATCCTCCTCACTCCCACATGACCATATATTTGTGAAAAGAATCAACCACTAACTAAATCAATCATAAGGCTCTACTCGACCCCCAAAATGCTTTCCATCCTCTCTACTTATTTAATATTAGTATGCATTAGATCTATGTGATGGAGGAACATAACAGTCAACAAGTGAAGGAGAAGGTCATATGGCTTCTTTCATATCTAGATATCTTTTATTGTGGTGCCTAATAAGATTGCATTTGAGACCTATTGCATGTTTATAGATTGTGCTGAGATTTCCTAGCTACATGGAGATTTGTTCCATTGCTGATCTTCAAACGTAGACATTTCTTTGGCTGAATATCTTGCCACACCTTCTCAAATAAGGGAAAATGTAGACATTCAATTCCCAACACCATTGTGTTGAAATTGTCAATCTTACTCCAAATTCTATGACAATACATAATTTAGGCCAAAATCACTAAAATATGCTAAATGGTTCAATTTTATAATATACAAGTGTGATTTAGGCTAATGTATCCCTGAATAGGGCAATGCATTTTATGTGATTATTATTTTTTCCCAAATCATTTCGAGTCAAAATGCTAAAAATGCAATTTGATGCTCTGAACCATTAAACTCTTCTAATTCAAAGACATACAACATGTGCATGTGTTATTTCACATCCACAATGTCCTGATGGGCTATTGGTTCGTACACAACTCACACCTTCTTCTAATTCTATTCCAGTCAAATTACAACACAATAATTTGACATTTTGACCTATTTGATTCAGTGAGCAACCAATTTACAAAGAATTACATAAAATTTAATTAACCTCACTTAGGCAAATTAATCCAAATCAAGAGCTTAAATGGAAAATCCATGAAAGTTATTGAATATTTATTAATGGGAAATTCATTTCTAATATCTACATCATCTAGTGACATCATTGATGGGGTGGCATTCATAATCCATGAATGGAACAAATATCTGGGTTAAGCCCTCCTATGCATCATTAATTCCCTTTTATTATAAATATAAATGAGGGTATTTATGGATTGAGCCTCTAAAATTAAATTGATCCATGACCACACATGATGACCTCAAGATGGATAGTAATGGTTTATTCTCATAATTTCCCAAAATCTATAGATACAAGGGTTTCCACTCATCTTTTCAAGCTTCTTTGGTGTAAACTTATTATATAGAATTATCTTCACAATATATTTTTATATAGTGTTATTATTCTTAATTTGTGATAGGATAGATTCAATTATTGGCATAAAATTGATCAGTTTCATGAGCCTAGTTCATTGGTGCATTGAGAGATGATGGAGGAGAAAGCCACTCATTATTGCTAAATACTTGGAGCACTAAATCAAGGCTAAAATCACATTTGATCTACATTTGGAGGAGGGATGCTCTTAGTAGGGTTTGGTGTTATATTATTTCTTTCAATAACTCTTAATTTTAATTTGCAAAACCCCACTGAGGGAGTTGGATTTGTGAGTGATATTATTTATGATTATTTAGAGTTTTTCTTGACTAATGCATGATCTAACTCACTTTGGATTCCATATCTATAATTACCATATATGTTAGATTGCTAAAAATAGAGAGTACACTCCAACAATGCCTTTGATACTAGTAATTGAAGCTCAACCTTTCACAAAGTGGGGATTGGACCTTGTGGGGGCATTCAACATGAATTTATTTGGAGGACACAAGTTCATCCTTACTACAACTAATTACTGTACTTGATGGGTTAAGGCTCAACCATTCAATAAATGTACTACTGACATAGTCATTCACTTTTTAGAGAAACACATCATCACAATGTCTGGTATGCTATATACTCTAGTATGTGATAATGGACATAATTTTACCTCTCTTTAATTTGGAATGGGCATATGATCATTAGGTAACTCTAAAATTATGTTCTAATTATTATCTGTAGGGAAATTTTTTAGTCAAATCTATAAATAAGAATCTAGTAAGCACAATAAAAATGATCTTGGAAAATAATCCTAGGAATTGGCATAATGAATTGAAATTTGTATTATGGGTTGATAGGGAATAAAACTAAAGTTTCTTTAGGAATTTACCCCTACCATCTAGTTTATGGCCAAGACCTTATTTTTTCAATCAACCCGAGAATCCCTACCATTCTATTTATGAAGCATCACCTAGAAATAAATGATCAAATAGAGTCTCACCTCTTAAACCTTATGAATTTGGATGAATAATGTGGCATAGCCCTGATATATTTTAGTAGGCATTAAGAGGTTATGAAATGTTTGTTTGACAAATGGTCTAGATCAAAAGCATTTAGGATCTCCAAACTTGTCTTTTTGTTGGACAAAACCCATAAGCAAAAGGGACAACATAAAAAAATTGATGCCTTTTGGCTAGGTCACTACCAAATTTATAAAATCCTAGGTGAGAATGCATTTTACCTAAGGTGTCTAACTGGTGAGGATGTCCCATTGTATTTCAATGGATAATATCTCACACACTACATTCAGGGTTAAATTGACATGGAACACCCTATAAATAGTTTCTTTCTACTTTTTGCTTTCCTATTTTTTTTCTTTCCTTCTCATCCCTTGTTATTAGGTTAGGTTTGCTTTTATTTGTTTTCTATTTTAGTGTTGGGTTTGTCCCAATTATTTTTCCTTGTGGTTCCCTTATTAATCAAAGTAATGAAAAGAAAGGTTGTTTCATAGGTAACATAAATGGAACTCAAAGAGCGTAATTAAAATTTTGATTTAAATCTTGTATAATTATTGTAATTACCTTTTTCATTCTTGAATTTCAAAGGTCAATGATTTTGAATAGAACTTATGAATTTTGAAAAGTTATTAGCTTGTCTAGAACCATCTAATACACTTAATGAAATATTTGAATAAAAATACAGAATTACTTTAATTTTTATTTGTCTTGAGTTGTAATGAACTTGTTGATTTTATTTTACCCATGGCTTGGTCCCTAATCCTCAATAGATGAAAATGTAAAATCTCTTTTCAAAAAGCATTGAGCTAAGTATAAAATCTAAAATTTCTCCTTGTAAGGGTGATCTTGATAACCTTTACCATAGGTTTTTTGGCTTGGTTAGAAATGGATCAAGGCATTTGTAAGTGACCAAATTTATCTTTATCAGGGATAAAATGCATGACTGGTAGTAGAGAAATGCCCACACCACTTCCCCCCAAATTAAACTATAATTTTTTTGTAGTAGTTCTAGCCTTATGCAAATCCAAATTACTCTATGTGAATACAAAGAAACTGAATTAACCACTTGATCACCTACATGGATGGTCTTTAGATAGATTCTTAGCTTAGTATGTCACTTATTCCTATAGAATTTAGTGTTTTTGAATTCTTGTTTGTTCTAAGTAATTACTTGAAATTAAAGCTTTTTATTCTTGTAAAATTAGAGATTCAAGATTCTCAAAATATTCAGGAGTATTTCCTAGTAGGAGACACCATTTATTTTTGCTCACATGACACACCCCATTTTAATCTAAATGGAACTCTCTTTTTTCTTGAGTAATTTGAATATTACCATATTTGGTTTTTAGGGACCATTCATGTTCAAAATTTTTGCTTGGGAATAGACTTAGCCTCTTTGTTTTGTTGATTCAAGACAACCATTTTTTAAACTTGAGTTCAATCACTTAGCTATTTTATTAATTTTCTTATGAAGCCTAAGTTTTTATTTTCCTCTATCTCCTTTTGCACATTTCTACCTAATTGATTTTAGACATGTTCCAATCTTGAAATAATTCAAAGTCTAATAAAATTATTTAAGTCTTTTTAGAGACTTCAGGCCCTAAAGAAGTGCCACGTGTACAAACCTAGGAGCTCAAAGGGATCGACCAAAATTTTTAACATAATAGACCTGAGGCCCTAAGGTTCTAAGAAGTTGCCACGTGATGAATTTTTAGAAGCCTAGGACATCAAAATATTGGAAGACTATGTAAAGGGTTAATATCCCCAAGGTCCCAAGGTTTCAAAAATTTACAACACGATGAATTTCCACAAGTTTGAGACCTCCAAAGGGAAACTGATCAAGCATAAAGGCTCAAAGACCCAAGTAGCTAAGACAATGACATGTACTAGCACTTTGTGCCTTAATCCAAAGACCTAGTATGAAGAGGGGATACCATGTGACACCCTAATGACATTAACCTTTCCCTAAGTGAAAATTTGATGGATGCCTACCCATCACCCAAATTGTAAACTCTGATCCTTTTGGAACAATGAAAATGTGCCCCATTGTACTCAATGAGCTTAAAATTGATGATTGTCTTGGACATGAAAGTTGTCAGGGAATTATTTTTAAAGATACATGGTTTAGATGAATAATCGATCTATATATATGTTGTAATCCCTCAAAGGGGCATGGTTTAATTTGGGCTAACTAATGTGAATATATGGGACTAAATAATGAAACTGATTATTCATTTATCACATTTTATATGGGTTGTGGACTTGTTAATAGATGTGTAAATTTATAATCTGAGTGTGCCTCATTAGTTTGGATAAGCTTGAATAATAGTAAATTTTCTTTGTGAATGTTTGATCAAGAAATAACATCTAGAATACATTAAGTTAAATTTTGAATTTCTATGAATCTATTAAGTCTTAGTCTGTTTTATGTTGTGTTTTTTGAAATACATATAAATATTCCTTTTAGACTATTTTGCATTAGGTTTGTGCAAAATATCTAACTGATTCAGAGTTTTCTACTTCTTTTCCTGAGCAATCTTGTCCATTTTTTGCTTCATTTTGATCCAAATTAACTAAATACTTATAAAGTTTTACATTTTAAATTAGTAATTTTTAGTAGAATGGATTGAATTAGCTTTGGAATAATGTAAAATAACTAAGTTGTTGTGCACTTTCTATTCTATACTTATTCATTTCTCAGATTAGAACTTAAATGCTTTTGTTTATTTTTTTCTTAGCCATTTTATTTCAAATTAACTTAGTCATTTCTATTTAAATTCAAAGTTTGTATGAATGTGACTTCTTATATCCCACCTGAAGGTTTTTAAACTTTACTTGATGCCACATGGTGACTTTATGTGGCTCTCGATAGCCTAGGCCTATTCAAAAAGGATTTAGACACTTAGTCAATTTTGCATCTTTTACTAGAGCCACATGTCAAATGTCTACTCAATGAGACTTAGCTAATTCTTCAAAAGAATTACCTAGATCCAAGTGGCATATTTTTACCATCCTATGAGACTTAGTTGATTTTTCAAGGTTTGCCTGGTGGACCTCTATGTTATCAAAATCTCCCAATGAATGGGTTAAAAGGATTGTGCCACATGGTGTGATCTCAATGACTTGATACCCTAAAAATATCCATAAAATTAAAGAGCCTCTTGGTGAATAGACAAATGAGATGCTATTACATGGTAAAATTTTGATGACCTATTATCCTAAATATGTCTATACAAAGCAATAAGCCTCAGGTAATTGGGTGATTAGGATAATCCCATGGGGAAAAATCTCACTATTTTATAGCCCTAGGGTGGTTTGTGTAAGCTAGCAAAGTGTCAGAGTGTTGGGTGAGTGATATGACACCACATGGAAAATTTTTACCTCACCATGGTGAAGCCTAGTCAAAACAATGCAAAAGTCTCAACCAAATAATGAAGTGTGTAATATCCATGTGGAAGCAACCCTACAAGAATAGGATGCATTGGCAACTATGTCAACATTACCCATGGGCTCAAATTTAATAGTAGTCCTATATGTCAAGATTATCAAAACTCATAGAAGGGCCTATGTTTGAATTTGCATCTAACTAAATATGAATGTTTATATTTAAATAGAAAAAATCTTTCATTTTTTTCTTGCATTTGGTCTAAGTTTAGTATGGAGTTCCTTATTTATGATTAAACAGTTTTATTTTTATTACCTTGTCATTTATTCAAAAGGATCGTGACTAACTTTCAACTTTGATCTTACAGGGTCAATTTTTCAATCAAAGCTATTAATCTAGACACATATCATCACCAAGGAATATAAGTCCATGACTCAATCATAACGAAGTATAATACAAGAGGGAGGTTATACCAAGTCCTTACATAGTAATGAATTGGAAACAAGAGGCAACTCTAAATCAATGATAGAATGAAAAATGATAATTTATTGAATAGAATGATGTATCTTGAGGTAATCAATCGGTGAATCAAAGAAAGTTGGCATGGGCCTTAACTAAAGTATAAGAACACCTCCATCTCAATAAAAAATTAAGACATGTCCAACCATATTCCCTCAATCAATAATATGTAACTACCCCATTAATGGGTTGAGTTGGCAATCTTTGGAAGGGGTTGCCCCTTCATGTATAAATTTTGCTTTGAGAGCCTCTCTTTAGACTATAATTTTTATAATTAGATGATTATGTGCCTATTTGGATCTTCATAGATTGTAGTAGAGACATTTAGAACTAGACACCTTTACGCTTTCTTAAGATAATCATATTCCTTATTTTTAGTCTTATTGTTATAGAATAGTTTGTTGTCATTAGAATGATTGGAATCATCCCATATCATTAATAAAAACATATATCCTAATATTTAAAGGTTGTTAAGAATTTAAATCCATTTCCTATACATTTACTTGGTGGTTATGGCCTTCTCCTCTTTTTCTAGTCAATTCCCAAACTCTCACGCGATCCTTGGATTGAAATTCTGATAAGCTTGGCTCAACTAGGGATCGATTTTTAGTGGATACATCCAATTAGATGTTGTAGAGAACCTATATAGTATCATCAATACCTATATCCATTTGTCCCTTATCTTTTACAATTTATTTATTATAGTGAGTTAATTTATGAAATGAGCAATCTGTAATTAATAGTTTATATTGATTATTGCTTCATAATTTATTTATCACCATTACAATATTGTTTTATTTAGGAAAGTGGATAAATAAATTTTTCATTTTATATGAAAATCTTAGAAAGTTTGATTTCTATCTGAGGCTAACCCTATAGGTACAACTAAAAAAGTGTGTAGTATTTCAATAAATGTCTTAACCAAGGTGAACTACCCCCTTAATTCATTAAAATAGGCCCCTTAAAGAAATGGTCTACATAAGCCAACTTAGTGAACACCAATATACCAAGACCTATTAATTCTAGACCTTTGGGAAGCATTTTCCTCCATTAAAATTTATTCCTTTCAGGAGAGGTTGGGATTAAAAACCCCTTCACCTAATTATTGGCTTGTGTCAAAAGACCAATCAACAACATTATTATATGGTAAAAAATTAAGTTATTATAATAAAGAAGTAATTAGTGTGATGGTTTCTTACCTGAAATGGTTTTCCTAGGTAAAATCATGTGTGCTATGTAATCTTGTGTGTATATTATTTTATTATTCTATTAGATTAACAATTTTGTTAGTATTATTTCTATCATTTTAGTTTATCGTGTCTATTTTTATCTTCATACCACTCTTTTGATAGGGTTGGAAATATCCACTAGAGATCTGACATAATTAGGATCATGTGTCTTCTTTTTACTTTCAAATATTTGCAATCTGATCCACAATAATTTTCTATCTATGACTTCCCCACAATCTTAAAAATTCTTGACCAAGTCATCCCATTCTTTCTATTCATATGCATATATAATTTTTATTTTGGTGGAAAAATTCTTGAAATTAATGACCCTTTAAGGGTCATACATTCTATAGTATTTTATTCTAAAGTGTGATTGAGATATTTTATGTTTTCAATGGGTATCTCACACATCAATTTTTAAATTCAAAATCACTTTATTGAACTTGAATATAATAAAGGCTTGCTTTCCCACCTGAATAAAAACTCAATCCATTATAGCCAATTATCTAATAAAATATAGGCATAAGGTCCTAAATGACACATGCAATGGAAGTACAAGAGATGGAATCTTAGAGCCATAAAATGTCATGAAAGTACAGTCAAGGGTTAGCCACCAGTCAATATAATTATGCTTTATTATAGATTTTAGAGAAAACTATAGTGGTATCAACATCTTCATGGATGAAATACTAAATGCAAGTATTTTTAGCCCATGAAATATCTCATATACTAGAGTATCAATGTTTTGTTCAAAGTGGTGGTACTTAATCCATTCACAGTGTTTGTTTACATGGGGTTTTTAGGTTTGAATTGGTTTCATGTGTTTTTGTGCAGACTTGTAATCCTTTGCCCACTTGTAAATACCTAACTTGGGTAGTCAAATATTTTGGTATGTGATGTTGACCTCAGATTAATCACATAAGGTTACTTGCTAAAAATGATTCAATATGATCATGTGCAGGTGAGATGTGCATAATCATACATAGTATTCTACAATTCACAAAATAGAATTAAAGGGATACATGAGCATGAACATTCATTGAAGATAAAATATGCAAGGTGAAAAATGTTGAGAATATAAGAGACATGATTAAAAAAATTATTAGGGAATGATTTGATGAAGAATAACATGATGACACAGTTGAGGAATCTTATAGAAGGATATAGAAGGTCCTAGTTGTCAACAATTGGAAAATATGGGCAAGTGTAGTTCATTCAACTACAACTAGAAAATATCGAGGGGTTATAGAAAACCTATAAAAAGACCCTTTGAACTCTCATTTTTACACACAAGATTCATTACATGTTTTGTGAGTAGAGCGATTTTAAGACAAATTAGAGAGCAAGCTTAAGGTTTGAAGAGAAATATTGAGTCTTGTATATGTTGTAATGTTTTGTATTCAATAAATTATTAATCTTGTACTTAATTGAGTCTTTGTATATATTAATCTAAGATGGATGATGAATGATAGATGGAAAGGATAATTGATCTAAGTGTTGTGTACTGATTAGCAATAGTTTTATTTTATTATAATAATGTTAGGGTTTATATGAGTTTATATGTGGTTGTGATGATATCTATATCTCCTTTTTCATAATGGGGTTTTTAGTTATCTCTCAATATGCTTCAAGTGTGTTTTTAAGTCTTTGACTTAAATTATGTTTTCATATTAAAATTATTCTTCTTTATTGCACATAGTCTAGGTTGTACAAGGTTGTGTAGAAGACTAACAAAAGGAAAAACAAATTAGTAAGATACATGTGACATAAATGAGAATAATATTTTGATCTATTAGGCTCCTCAAATTTATTGTATTCTACCTGTTGTTCATGAATTTGTTTAAAAAAATAATTATTATAATCATAAATATTTTTATAATGAAAGACATCGCAAAAGATTACAACATAAGACCTCTTTCATATTTGTCATATTCATTTATAAATATTTAGGATGAGCTAAACATAAGAAATTAGAAGTAGTTTTCAAACACAATAAAATCAAATAGTTCAAGAACATCACCCTCCATGAACCTTTCTCTATAATGTCTATTCAAGGGATCATTGGTATGTATTTGAAGTTCAATATTCTAATAGAGAAAAAGGTTGATTCTATAATTTAGTTCAACAATCTCAATCTTGATTAGCTTCAAATCCTTTATGTGGAGATGAAAAATCATCCTAATGGTATTAGAGTTAATGTCTAGTCATACATTTATAATTATTAACTAGATTTTTCCTCAGGGCAATAATTCCCAATGGTCAATGACATGATATTATAGTTTTCAAAATAATTAGGAACTGCTACTTTCATAATTCATATTTAAAAGTTGTGCATGGGGTTATTTTCCATAAAAATATACAAAATTAAAAAAAAAAAATCTCCCTACCAAAAAAACTTAAAAATAGTCCCTCTCATATGATTTTATGTCTAGTCTCCTTATCTAACTATTTGGTAAATATAAGACACTCATTCCACAAAAATATGAACTAGTGATTGAAGTGCGATTGCATCCATTTCATTACTCGCATGAAGATTTATATACTTACACACTTTTTCCAAGGGAAAATGGGTGAGCAAGGGGTTTTAGAGAGGCATATTTGACATCAAATAGATGGGAATAGATGATAATGGTTTCTATTTAGACAGTTAGGGTTTCTTTAATAGAAACTTTTGCCATCTATTGATGTAAAAAGATTGGTATTAGATCCAAGTTATGTCGTAAGTTATTTTGTCAAAATTAGATTTTGAATCATGTTGTTGTTTTGTTTATTTTATATCTTAGAATTGAGTATTTATCTTATTTAATCATTTTATTTAAAAAAATTATTGTCTTCTCGTATTAGGGAGGTCTAGAGAAACTCACATTCCCAGGGCTTTCAAATCAAAGAAATCACAGAATCCTAGATGGTTGTAGAAGAAAATATAGATATGAAATCTTGAATGAGGAAAAAGTCAAAGGATTATATGAACTTAATAAATAAGGAGTTACTTAATTTGCATTTCGCAAAGGAGAGTATTCAAAAAATATGTATGAGATTGAAGTGACTAAAGAAGCAATTTCAGGTGATATTGTTAACTATAAACCCCTTGAATTGACTTGAAAGTAGGGTATATAAAAAATTTGAGTTGAAAAAAGAGTCTATCTTAGGAAATACATTTTATAAATCTACCTTTAAAGTATTTTTTCAAACCTAGTAAGGCTATTGAATTGGCTTTAAAATACAACCTAGGAAAAACCTATGAGGCGAATTTGTTGTCCTTAATTTCCCAATCTAAGATTGACTATATTCGTAGCCATTCAGATTTTAGTTTCTCCATTTTATTTTTATAAGGGTTTATATTAAGCATTTAATTCCTAACAATATAAAACTTGTATCATATATTGCCATATGTGACAACATACAATTATATTTCAAAACTGCATGGCAATTACCTTCAATAGATAGATTGAATGATGATCTTGTTTGTTATGAGTTTTATCCTTTTTTTTTTATAGGAGTAAAGGAAAAAAGATGCAAGGAAGTAAAATTTGGATCACTTGAATGTTGGGGTGTATTCTCCTTTTTGTATGGTCTCAACACATTTGGACCTTTTTAGTATGCATCCATGAATATCCAAGTTTTGTATGTAGTGACCAATACCAACAATCCAAAGATATTAGAAAATATGATTTATGTGAGAAGGCTTAGTGGGATAGTTTGAATCTAGAAAGGACTAGTAGAATCCATTGAAATACCTAGGGAATGTTAATTTTATTGGTTAAATGATGTAGCACAAAAGATGCATAGGAAATAAAACCCTATCTATTAGATTGAAGGATAAAATGTCCATATACTTACCAGATCTCTTTCTCATACTCTTAGTTTTAATCTCCAAGGCCTAGGTTTTTTGGTTGATCTGATAGATCATATATAAGACACAAAATGGGTGATATGTTTTTTAATTAGAATAAGAAAAGGTAAATGAAGCCCCTAATGTTTTCCTTGCAACAATGTCTACCTTTTTCAGAGAAGGGACTTTAGAATTCTATAAATAAAATGGATCTATTTTCTATAGAGGTGGAAGATGACTGACATTTAAAGGCCATGATAAACACTTATAATGGAAAATAACTTATTTTTATTATTCCTTCCAACCAATAAGAGATGAAGAAAAGGAACCCTCTTCTGATTTCAAACATAAGAATTATTTGGCTAGATATAATGCATATTTTCAAGAAAATTTTGATGATATTTATAGGGATGTCTAGATAGTTAGATAATCTTTAGAAAAATTATCTATACTAAGTAAACATGTCAAAAATATTAAACCATTGATTATATTCCAACAATGGTTGAGTACGTATAGTTCATTAGGCAAGTTGTAAATTATGTGTATATTATTTTAAATTAATCATTAAATAATATTCACAATATTAGAGATAATTTGTCAAATATAGATGATATCAGAGTTGTTTCCAGAATCTGGATAATGCAAATGCAATGGAGACATGATCACATGAGATGAAGCAAATGCACATCACATAGATGCTAAAGCAATTTGAAATTATAAAAGAAGCTAAATTGCACAAGACAAAACAGAGAAAACCAAAATCTGATTAACATGAGATGGCCAAAGTGAAGAATACATATAGGAGAGCACGTAAGTAACTCCTCCACAAAAGGTGGCCAAGGCACACCAAGAATAGACTGTAACTCCTCCATGAAAGGTGGTGACAAGGTGCTAAGAATAGAGAAGTAATTCCCATCAAGGGAGTTACTTATGACATTCTTATGACACCTATGACACATCTATGACACACATCTCCACATAAGCTAGCCTATCCCACAAATGTAGGAAAACTCGATGTATGCACAAGAAATACAATTTCCCTAATTAAAAAATAGGGAAAAAATAAAAACCTACACTAATAGTTTTGATTTGTTGGAAAATGTTGAAAAAGAAACCCAAATAGAAAGAGAAAAAACATAGGATTTAGGTCTAACAATTATTAGTATTTTGGCTTAACCTTCAAACTAAATACTACTAAAAATAAGCCAATTACAAAGTGAAGTTAATTCTAGCTTTAACTTTTATGAATAGATCCCAAGTTCCAATCAACCCATGGTTTTTTAATATAAATGATTTTCTTAATACTCTTAGTGAAATTATAGCATGGTGTAACACTAGGAAAACCTTAGGAATAGTTTCCAATAAATATGGGCATAACAATGTTATGTTTGTAGTAAGGTATTTTTTAAGTATCACTTTAAAATGGTGAAACTCTATGATTGACATAGCATGAGTAAAATCCATTCTCTCAAACTGACTCAATGAAAACACTTTTTCAAATGTTGATTAATGAGTTTGTTCCTCCCCAAGGGAACACATAAATAGAATCAAACAAATGGCTGGCTAAGATGAAATTATGTGATCTTTCACAATTTGAGTATTTTTCAGTATAATATAGAATGCTTACATATGAGGCAAAATCTTATACTTATGATGTCACAAAATGTAATTATTTCATGTTATTCCATATAACCTTTATAATAAGGTTATTAACTACATTGATATTAAGGTCCTTATTCTCTCTAAAATGACCCTTTTTGATGTCACAAATTTTGTTCATCAACAAATAATGAAACTTATCAAATAAGCCAAAGCCGTTAAAAAGTTGTCAAAACATCATGCCTCCATAGTTGTCTAAAAGTTCTAAGAAATAACACCTTATGGTTTTTGTCCCTTTGTACATAAACCAAATAAGTCTCATAAGCAATTTATAAGCATCACTTTTTCCCATGTCACCAAATCCCTGTACCATGCCATCAATGTCTCTATTATCACAATTTTGCCAGAAATCCCAGTGGTAAATTCATTTTCTACATTTGTAACCAACTAGGTCACATTGAACCCAATTATTCCTATAAAATAAGTTAGTCAAAGATGTATATTCTACCAAAAACAATAAATAACAAGGGTTTCTTTAATAGAAACATACAACAGAGGTAGGAGGCCAAATGGATACAACTTCACTATTATTAAAAGAAACATATTATAGATCTTTGATATAAAAATTTAAGACCAAATTTATAACATCTGAGATCACACTCAGTACAGGGATAGGGCATATCACTTTTCTTAGACTTAAACCTTAAGATTTTGAATTGGATTTAGGACTCAAATGAAAAATTTAAATGTGAATACCAATGCCTAAGACTTACCACACCCTATTTATATATAGGAAAATGTGAGGTCTTGCCAATATCCCTATATTTGGTGGTGTCTATCACATCATATTTTACACTTGTATAAAATATGTTTTTTGTCAGCCATGTTTTTAACTTTACAATGCACTAACATCAATTCATAACTGAGAGTAAATTATGTTTTAATAAATAAATACTATTTGATCCTTTATTGAAATCCATAGATGATGACATTGGAATAGGGTCCATCAATGCTTCCACTTCTGTTAGGAGATCATTGTCTCCAATAGGATTGTATAGGGATTTGATTTGAAATACATGATCTGTATTCCAATATATTTATTTTTTGTCAATTTGATACCTTGGTGTGATATATAAAAATGATTCCCACTTGAGTTTTCTTCCAATAACGGTTCTAAAAATTGTATGAATGGGGAATTGGATATGCTCATGAATAGCACGTGGACCAAAATATTTTACAAATTGATAATTAAAATCACTAAATCCCATTTTGATTTTGATTTTTAACATCCAATGAGGTCTTATAATGAGATAAAAAACTAGCACATTTGGATCTCATTTTTCACCTTTGGATTGTGATTTCTTCTTCATTTTTTATAGTAGTAACATGTACAACTCCAAAGGATTGTAGGTCCGTTGAATCATCTCTTGAAAACATTGTATATCTTCATACCAATCCTTTGGAAAGTATTTGTTCCTAAATTAATACATTTAATTCATGAAATTTAATATTTTTAGTCCTTGTTAAATTAAATCCAAGTGTTGGTTGAAACATAAAAGAAGTGGTAAGGTTATGGCTGATCTAGTTAGCAATAATATTTTCATTTCCTACAATGTATTATATAGTATAGTTGAATATGTTAAAGTACTCTTGCTACCTAAAGTAATTATCTCTACCATATTTTACCATGGTCATTTTATTTCAAGGTTATGAAATTAGTACAATCAGTTCTTATAATGAAATGTTTTAGATGCATTAATTTCAATGCAAATTTTTCTAGATACTTCTTCACAACATATATTTCCTTGTCAGAGGAGATAAAATTTATAACTTATTAAATAAATACTCATAAAAATTCACAAATGTCTTCTCTATAATTTAAAAAACAACACAAAATACCACCCCATGCAACATTAGATGCAACAATATATATATAATATAATTTTTAGAAACAACATAAAACACCACCCCATGCAACATCATAATTTTATGAATATGGGACATGCAGTGTTGGCAAATAAGTAGTCTTTCCTTTTATTTTTTATACACACCTACAATATTCAATAGATAGGTGAAACTTATTTCCTATTTTGACAAGATCTTCTAAGAAGGCTTTGTCATTGATAGAATATGGATAGAAGTTGTTTACATAGCTTAAAATTCTTAAGAATGCTTGAAGTTTTTTCATATCCATTTCATCAGGGAAATCAAATATATTTTCCTTAATATGAGGCTAGACTTTTAATATATTATTTTTAAATTCCATATGTAAGTAATTACAATTTTGTTGGAAAACTTAAAACTTAGTACTTGAAAACACAATTCCTACCTTTTTAGGTGTATCATACAAGTTTTTTAAATGAAACAAATGATCTTCTTGTGTTTCACTTAATATAATAATATCATAAATATATATACAAATTAATTCAAACATTATTCTAAATTTATCATCTATATGGGATTTAAAATAGGCCAGGAAATTCATCAACCCAAATGGAATTATAGTCCATTAAAAGTGACAAAATGGATGAGTAAAATCAAATTTTTGGTCTATCAGAATCTTTAACCCTTATTTGATAAAATTTAGAATTCAAACTAAGAGAAATACTTGCACTTATCTACCTTTTGCAACAAGCAAGGATTATCTGGTATCAGATATGGATATGGTTCACTAATGGCATTAAAATTTCTATATTTTATAACCATTCTTTTATTTCCTCTCTTCTACTTTGAGTGCTTATTGACCATGAAAAAATAACACTAGAAAGGAGAGGTAGATGGTTTTATGAATTTAGCCTCTTAATAATTATTTTAATGTCTTTTCCATATCTTCATAATTACAAGCATGGATATGAATCTTTTTCCATATTTTCATATATTTTCTCTATTGGATTTTAATTTACATTTTATTTTGCCAAAAATTTTATGGGTTGTCTAGACATATATTTTATTTTATTTTTTGTCATATTTATTCAATTCATGCTAGGATAATATATAAGGGATGTTGGCTCATAGTTTTAGGATATTGCTCTATTGCATATGTTAGCCTAGGTGACCTAATCCTTTCACCATAAATTTTAATAAAAAATTCTTATGAGTGATAACATATGGGGAATATGAATCTATAAAGGCTCCACCTAAGTGTACATCTAAAAGCACATCATTGTGCATAAATAAATCATAATGAAATGTATTTCCTTGTATGATCATGGGTTCTTGATGTAGATACATATCACAGATAAAAGTATTACCCTAAATATTTATAAATTGACATTCCCTTTTTTATCAAGCCTATCCCATTTTTTTTATTATGGGACCCTTGGAAAAAGATAATGAACCACCAGTATCTACTAAGTATATAATAGTTTACCATTTATTTCAATAGATATAAACTGGGCATAACTTCTATGGATTATATGTGTGATGTATAATAGCTTTGGTTATTATGGTATTGGAAAAATAGTACATACCAAATTACATTTGGAAGGACATTGGACAAGAAATTCAATCTATTTTTTGTTTTATTCTCTAAACTCCTCTTCATAGCTTGGTTCTTCTACCAATGGTTTCTCATATAATTTTTATTCAATATCTACAAGACTTTTACACCATCTATCTATTGTGCATATTTCATCAAAATTGAAGTAATATTTATATAAAACTACTTCTTATATTTCAAATAAATAATCATTTTCAACAATTATTTATTTCATCCTTAGTATGCCAACTTCCCATATAGGTTATAGTGGCATTATTTGAACTAGATGTTCTTCTAGAAATAGGAAGTCAAACTTATATCTCATTAAATTTTCATTTGGCTTGTATGAATGGTCATAGTGAATAGGTTGAGGATATGTATTTTTCATATTTGATGGTATTATGTGGAAATTAAGTTGTCTTACATGGACACATCCTCTTCCTCCTATAGGAGGTATTGTGTTGCTATAGGTTCATCATATTGCCTTCTCTAGTAAGACCTCTACATCATGGTTGCTAGTGCTTGTAATTCATCAGCTAGTTGATATAGCTCACCTTCTTCATCTTCATCTTCTTGTACCTAATTTATCTCTTCATCATAATATTTTTCTTCAATAATGAACTCAAAGATATATTCTAGTTCATTTAGTTCATGTGAACTTTTAGGTAAATAATCTTTTACTAAATTCTTTCATCTCTCCATAGGATTCAAATTCATGCTACATGATTATTCAATTTTAAATTGTGAATAACTCATGTTATCCCTTTAAGTAATTTAGTGGCTCATCACATCCCAACATTATTAAAATTTTCCCCTAAATGAAAATTTTATTCTAGGGCACCATTAGGTGTCAATAATAGTTCTTGTTTGGGGACAAGTACCCCATGTGGGTACATTGATATCCCACTAATCATTTAGGTGGATCATACCAAATTTTTAAATAGGAAAATAAACAAAGAATAAAAATATCACACAAGAGAGGGCACAAGGGAGGAAAAAACCACCATAAGGGGCAACCAAAAATATGTACACAAAATACAAAATAATACTAAACTTATATAGATGCAAAAACACAAAAAATCCTATGCAAAATAAAATGGAAAAGGAAATAACACATAATAAAAGGAGGAACAAACACAAGGAAGAAAAGAAGAAATTCAACATTTTCTAGGACAAGCATAGTGGCCAAGACATTACAAGGGATAACTAAAACAAAGAGGGAATAATAATATCTTATACATTATATAAAAATTTATTCAATATGATAATAATGAAGTGTTTAATGTATCATCATTTTATAGGAAACTCCAAAAAATCATCATGCAATCTTTGAGATAAAACATGTTTTCCCTGTGTATGTTGTCAATATAATATGCTCCCAACCATAAGGGATTGAATATTACATACTTTCCTATGTTTTTAAATCTACTATCCAACTATAGAATCACATTATCATGCCAAACAAAAACATAAACACCATTTTTTTTGAAAGGTTGATCATAAGGTATTAATTCAGTTGGAAGTTAGAAGGCAACAAATGTTACTCTTCGATCAATGGATCAACAACCAGTCAAAACCATATGTTTATTCAATCGAGAAGAATTAATGTACCTTTAGCTAAAAGGGTTATAAGAAATTATGTTAGTTGACTAGTCAATGCTAATACAAGGCACAAAGGTACTAAGACATGATGCAACTAGGTAAGGTCGATAAATAACCATGTCTATAACATGTCAGTAAGGAAGTCTATACAAGATCATTTAATGCTAACATGGTTCACATACTAGATCCATCCATATATATGGTTAGATGAGTTTTATCCAATGTAATTATTGTAAGACACTATGTTTTTAATAAATTATAGTAGTTGTTAAAGTTATACTCAAAATTATTTCTCTCCTCAAACGATATATGATTTTTGAAATTAAGTTGTATAATTTTAAGTGAATATATATATTATTCATATAAAACATTTATTCATAGCTAAATGGCCCACTTAACTCTTAGTAGATGACACATATATAAGTGAAATACCCCTCTAAAAAAATGGTTCAAATATCACAAACATATTTTGTAAGTAGCTAGAAAATACCCCTAAACATTTATTAGTTATTAAATTATACCTTTTTGGTATGTTTGTGTACTTGTTGGTTATTATTTCAAATTAGGATATTATTAATACAATTTTGATATTTTTGGTCCTTGTCCTTTTTCTTAGCATCCTCCCAACTCTCCTTTTTATCTCTCCTCTCCTCCTATGTTTTAATGTCCCCTATCAGAATAATATTATATAGTCTTAGGTCTACCAAGTACATATTTCATGGTCTTATGTCTAGCATAACCATATTTTATGGTCATGGTCTAATGTGTTTTGGTTCCCTTTGGATTATGTAAATGCATCCCTTATCCTTTCCCCTCACCCACCCCCCTACCTTTTTATAACTTTGTGACCATCATGATATCAGATTGTACACCAATAAGATCTTAAATTGAATTTGAGACGTCTATAAATACACAAAACCATAGTACATTTAGAGATTAAAAAAACATCAATTAAAATACAATCCAAAAATCATTTACCTTTAATATTGTTCACATGAATATATTTATCATCTATAAACATTTAGATAAGATTCATGTTAGTGACACATTGCATTACATTGGTTTGCATGGATGATGAATTATTGTAATTCTCACACTCTATTTTTATTTATATACTAATTATTTGTTTTATGTTGACATGTCATGCCATATGGAATTATTTATTTGGAACCTTAATGCCTTAAGAAACTACTTGTATAACCATTATTTCATGTTTTGAATAAAAATAATGTTTAGTGAAATATATTTTGTTATATCAAGTGATTTTGAAAAAACATCAAATATATTGCTTTTGAATATCAAAAATAAATTGATGTACTTTAATGTATAATATCTTATTGATCAAATGTCAGTTACGAGTGATATGTTATTTGAAAGATAATAAATTGTAATATTTTCAAAATTTAATTGGATTTTTTTAAATGTTTGGAAAGAGAGTGCTAGTCAATGATCCCATCTAAGGGATGATCATAGGGTGATCTATACTTTAAATGTGGTATAATAAACTAGGAATTTTGACATGGATCATGTATATGTCCTAAACCTAAATGTGTATAATATGTGATGCTTTGTGTATGTGACATAGTACTTTGTGTAGACACCCGATTCTTACCACTTTTATGTCAAAATTATAATTAGAACAATTTTTAGCAATGACATGAAAATTGTTAAAAAACCTAAATTCTCTTACACACTTGGTGTACATATTATGAAAAATATTAGGGCATCCCTGATTGGGGCAATGCACTATATGCAATTATCAGCTTCACTTAATTCATCTTGAGTCAAATGATGATTATTTAAATGATGTTTTTGGATTAATTCTGTCAAGCAGTTCATCAATTTTTAAAATCCATTTCACTTTTCATTAAATTAAGTAAACTTTATTAATTAATCTAATCTTCCTCTAATAGGAAATCCCATAGCCTTTTGGATTTTTTTTATTACTTTATTAAATTGAATTATTCCTTTGATTATGGAAAGTGGCCAAATGATGACATCATGGATAAATATAAGGAATGATGATGTTATCATGAAAGTTATCAAAATCTAATAATTAATGAAAACAAATGTCAGTATTAAGGCAAGCCATGCCTCTTTAATGCAACCTATTTCCAAAATATTTTTGGCATTGGAACTTCAAAATTGACTTAATATTAGGCCACACATCTTGATTTGAATCCAACTTCCATAACCAATCCATAAAACCTATAAATATAGGGGCCACCATAGACCTTTCATAAGCTTTTTTATGCAAAGAAACTCTACAAAAATCTTGAATAATCTTCACCCCTTTTATTTTTAATTAGTTCACAAATCATTCAAAATAGTACTTAGAGAGATGTTGATGGTTTTCATACTATGACATTGAATAAGACTTTGAGCTCTACATCTAGGCATAATAATGTATGTGTGCTAGCTAGCTAATGATGTCCATGAGGAAGGTAATAACTTTTGTTTTCTTTCTATTTGTTTGTCTTGGTTAAATCTTGCCCAATTTGATATTATTATTTTATGATTGATTTTGCATACTAATTAGATTTAACCTATTTTGGATCTATGTGTTTACACTCTGTGGTCATGAATTAGTAATAGGAGGTGTAAGAGTTCATGAAAACCATTGTTTTATGATCTATAATTTCCTTGGTGTAATAGTGGGTCTTATTGCCCATTTTGAAATATTATGTTCTGATGTAAGTAAATGGCTAGGATGTGGAGGTGTGAATGAGGATATTTAGTAGTTCACTATAGATCTCTTATGCAAAGGTATCTTAAGTATGGGGTGCCTGAGAAAGGGGATTGCTTATTACTTACCCTTTCATACATGACAAACTTTAGTAGGTATTATAATCAACTATCATATGCAAACTCATCGTCATTGAATGAAATAGATGGTATTGAAACCATATGAGGTGTCTCACATATAAATGTACCATTTTAATACCATATAATGGGTTTCCATAATGTGTTGGATGAGGATGTGCATGATATGCCATTTTCACTGTAATAATTGTCTTAGAATGATCTTACAATGGATTGTTGAATATATTTTGGTTTTGGTGATCATGTGGTTATGATCCTAAATATGTGACAAAATCCTCAAAGATAAGTTGATCATTATCAATAAGGACTTGTATCTTTTACTTTAGTTTATAACATATGCTTGTAGAATTCCCCATATATTGGTGATAGTCATAATAGGCAATGACAACATATCCTTTTGGTAAATGTAGACTCGTATCAACCACCATAAGAGGAGGGAGAGATATGATATGACACTCTGCCAACTTATAAATAATAAAGCTGGAGACTTAGGTAATCGTGTAAATTTTATCTTATGTGTATTGGATAAGATGAACCTATTAGATTATTGTGACATTGTATTAACCATGGTAATTGTGTCTTTTTTAGCCCCTGTAGGTTTTACCTTGTAACTTGGTTTGATGTGAAACTATTTAATGGATGTAGTTGGTGTGTTACCTACATATTTAATCTTGTCTAATGTAATAAACTTAATTTATCTATCTCTAGAAATATAACATAAGTCATCAAAAGATTTGAATTTTTTGAAAATAATAGACTCATGTAATGGAGCAAGTAAACTTTACTTGAATATGTATTGAAGTTTTTTATTCTCCATTGGATTTGTCATTTTGTCCAACATTATCTTATATCTCAAGAAAGATTCATTAATTGGTTCATTGGTTCCTTGTTTGATCTTATAAATTCATGAATATTATATATTTTCAATAATGTTGATTGAAAAATATGCTTAAAATTGATCACTAGGGGTTTGAATGCTCTTATTGATTATATAGGTAGAACATAAAATAATCTCAAAGCATAGTAATTTAAGATTCTTGGAAATAATTTGGTCAAAATTTTGTCATTAGAAGAATAATCAAAGGATGCCACATAGAATAATTGAATATGTTGTTCAAGATCACCCTTACCATCATAAAGTGTGAATTTGGGTGCAACAAAGCTAGTTAACAAACGGTATAAAGATATTCTTGGGTGAAATAGAGTTGTGAAATATATCTTATGAATCAATAGCATGGGGTGATTTTATATATTTTTTCTCAATGTTAGTAACCTTAGCTACAAAATTTTTTATAATTTGTACCAAATCTCGCATATTTTGATCACTAAGGTTTGAAGTTTGAGAAGTCACCAAAGGGGATTCAAACACTTGTGTTGAAATAAGCAGTGAAATTGGTAATTGGGTTGAAGTGTTAATGGTTCCCATGGAGGATGTAGAAATACTTGTATTGGTTTTAGGGAGCAATGTTTAAACACATAACATGTGCCCCCACTAGATGTAGTATTCAATGTAGCACTATGTTATCCTTGAATTTAGCAAGATCAATTCATGGGATAACCCCTGAGAAACTTGTCTATTTCATATCCCATGAGCTATAACCATGAAAAATGAGGCCAATCACTGCCTTCATGCATTTTTTTTCCTTAAAAAAGTTAGCTTTTTGAGAGAATTTTCGTTCCCCCATGCAGTTTAGAGAATTTTCACTGAACTACACCAAAACATACAAAAGCAGAGAATTTATCTATGCCTACATGTGCAATCTAGATAATTTTCTCTAGAATGCACCAAGCATGTAATAGTAGAGAAATTCTCCACTGATGCATGTGCAAAGTCAAAGAATTTATGTAACCCCACACCCAAGCCCACCACTATGTCAGTAATTAATTAGCATTAACTACCCTCATTATACATATTTAACCCATGTTATTTTTTTATTTTTACCACTGTTAATCCTTCTCTTTTCATTTCCAAGCTTGTATGCACCCCTAATCATTGTTTTCATGTTGACTTCCATTTTTATTCATCATTTCTATGATCGATTGTTTTGATTCATTCATAGATTTCTTGCATTGCAAATCAGGTAAGGTTTTCATTTTTTATTTAGTTTTTTCCTTTTATTTATCACTATGCCCTAGTTTTCTTTCTTTCATGTTTTCAAATTTGTGTAATCATGATAAGTTCCTCAAAACCCTCGTGTTTACCCATTTTAAGCCAAAAACCTCAAATTTCAAAATCTGTCTCCTCACCTGAGGTTTCTAAAAAAAATACATGTTTTGAAACCCTAGGGTGCATGTCAAATAAAATTATCCAATGTGCACCCTAGCTTCTCTTCAAAGAAAAATTACCCCATGTGCTCTTTGGATAAAATTCTCTGAGTTACATAAATTTCATACTTGACAGTGCATTTCAGAGAAAATTCTTTGAAGTGCACGTAGTCTGGTGCACATCAAAGAATTTTCCATGTTAAAAATTGCAAACACGGTAGCCAATAGAGGCAGAGGGTCATGAGGCTTCCCTCCCTAACCATCCTAGGTAGGGTATCTTCATTAATAGGGAGGGTGTCTCAACCATTAGCTTGAATGTTAGTTTTAGAATCATGCTACATTTGATAATCCTAGTGGGGAAGAAATATGGGTAACTCTAGCTATAGGAACTTGTCTTGTAGAGGGGGCCTCCACCCCCCCCACCACTATCTATGCCTCTATCAAATCCTCTTAGAAGATATAGATATCAAGAGCATGGAGATGAGATCCTCCAACTTTGACACCTCCAACTATGAGAGTGGTGGTGCCTCCCCCCACACCCATGACCCCTAGGAGGAGAGTGGTGAGGTAGGGAATCAGATGGTTCATGGCTGACCACACAAGGAACATTCCCCAAATGGCCTAAGAGGAGCTACAGATGATGAATCTCAATTTGGACCTTGTTTTTTTTTACTTTGAATTTGAAGGGTAACATTAGAAATTACAATAAATTTATTAGTTACAGAAAAACCTTTTTGCATATTCTCATTATTTAAAACAAGCTTGATTTATAGATTTCTAAATTTGAAAAAAAATTATCAGTATGGAAAATTTTCTAGAATTTATTATATCTTATAGGCAACAAGGTGGATTCTCCCATGAGAGCCATTTTCCAAGATAATATCTTAGTTCTAAAAGGTTTGAAAAGGGTGTGCACCCATCTCTAGGCTGATTGGGCATGAGGTCAAAACCAAAAGAGATGCTTTATGGTTTCTAGGTGATGACAAGTCGTGCAAGTGGGATTTATCACTCTCATGTGCTTGAGCCTATTTCCCATGGGAAAACCCTAGTAAAGAATACACCAAAGGAAGTGGATTTTTTTAGGCTTAATACAAGCCACCTAAATGTTATCAAATCTCCAGGCCCAAACCTGATGGAGGGATTGGAGGGACCATCGGTGGTTAAAGGAATATGCATCAATATGCTGAGATTCCAACAAATTTTAACCTAAATAAGGAGAATATCGATGGAATGACATGGCCATAGGCCAAGACTAGTCCTTCCACCATGGCATGAGAGAGGAAACTCCAATCTTGTGTAAGTATTCAACAGGTATGGAACTCTATAATTCAAAAATGGATTATTCATCTTCTCTTTTAAGATGGAATTTGGCCTTTATCATAGTCCAAGAAATCTAGTCCCTAGATTTCTTAAAAAATAGATCACTTATCATGATAATACCTTTCTTAAATAGCCTCAATCTTTTGATCCAAGGGACCATGGTAAAAGGGACATTATGTTAAGTTGTGGAGCTAAAAGCTTCACTGATGCAAACAGAAGAGGTTACTGAGTTACAGAGCAATCGACGTCAGTCTGATCAATCAACGTTGGTCATCTTTAGTGTTCGCAGTAACCGACATTGGTTATGGGTTGGCCGACATCAGTCAGACAGGAACCGACATCGGCAACCTGTGTGTGCATGTGTTTGCATGCGCTTACAGAACTGGTCTAATTATAGATAGATAGTTAGTTTGCATGTAAAAGACTAATTTTAGTCTTGAGTCTATGTTTCTAATTATTATAATTAGGAAGTCTAATTATTATTTGCATGGGATCTATTTAAGAGACCCATGGGGCTGTATTGTAATCAAGGACAAGGAAGAGATTCTTTTGATTGTAAGATCAGGTTGATCTGCAGGTTGTGCAAGATTAGGTAGAAGATCTACATGGTAAGTAAGATCAGTTGATTTTTAGGTGTGTGTGTATGCAAGGTCAAAGGATATTTGTAACACATCAAGGAGCAAGATCAGGGAGATCTACTTGGAGTACTTTGAGTACTTGTTAGATTGGCAGTATTGTTACTGACTGGTGGAGGGTATAAATTTGTGTTTGAGTTGTGGTTGTAATTGGTTGAGTGAGAGAAATCTTGAGGGAGAATTACTGGTATGCCCAAGAGGTGTGGGAAGAGTGTGATTTCTTCATTGTATTTCCTTCTGGAAGAGTATTAATACAAGGTTGTATTGTCTCTCATATTCTATGCTGTTTTTGAATTCTAGTTACATTTTACTTAAGGTTTAATTATATATTTAGTTTCTTATACAAAGGTAATCAATTGTGCTCTTAATCCTAACAAGTGGTATCAGATCCTGGTTCAGAGTAGGTTAGTGTTTGTTGATTACAGGTCACTCTCAAGGGTTTCTGATTGAGTGGGAGTAAAGTAATGGCAGAAGAAAGTACACTAAGAATGGATAAATTCAATGGAAAGAATTATCAATTATGGAAGATGCAAATAAAAGATTATCTATATCAGAAAGATCTGTACTTACCATTGGGTGGGGTTACATGCAAGCCCATAGATATGAAAGATGAAGAATGGAATGTTCTTGATCGGAAGGCTCTAGGATCTATAAGGTTGAGCCTGGCATCATCTGTGGTTTCCAACTTATCACAGGATAAGACAATGGTAGCGTTAATGGAATCTTTGGCAAATTTATATGAAAAACCCTCAGCTTCGAATAAGGTATTTCTTATGAAGCAATTATTTAATTTGCAAATGCTGGAAGGTGGATCGGTACATAGTCATCTTAGTGATTTCCATGGTTTGGTAAACCAGTTAATTTTAGTCAATATAACTTTTGATGATGAAATTAAGGCTCTCTTAATCTTATGCTCATTACCTGAAAGTTGGGATAGTTTGGTAATGGCAGTTAGTAATACTGTGTCTGCTTCAAAAATCTTGAAAGTTGATGATGTTGTTAGCGTAATCTTGAATGAAGAAATTCACAGGAAAAGTATAGGGGAATCATCAGGGAATGCTTTAAGTGTTGAAAGTAGGGGAAAGCAAAGAGAGAAGGTCGAGCAAGGGAAATCAAGGTCAAAGATAGGCAGGAGATTCGGATCTAGGTATGGTAGCATAATCTGCTAGAATTGTGGAAAGAAAGGGCATGTAAAGAAAGATTGTTGGTTGGTAGAAGATCAGCATGAAGGAAATGAAGAAGCATATGTTGCAAGTATTGTTGCACAAGATGCTCTTGTATGTTCCTTGGATAAAGTGGAATCTTGGGTTTTAGATTCTAATGCCTCTTTCCATGCAACCCCAAATAGAGGATTTTTTCATGAATATGTCCATGGAGACTTTGGAAAGATTTATTTAGGGGATGGTAAGCCTTGTCAAATGGTTGTCAAAGGGAAAGTGAAGCTAAAATTGTAGACGGGCAACACATGGGTGTTGAAGGAGGTCATGCATGTCCCAGTCCTGAAGCAAAATTTGATTTCTGTAGGAAATTTGGGCGATGAGGGATGCATAGTAACTCTCACAGTGGAATCTTGGAAAGTTTCCAAGGGTGCACTTGTTTTAGAAAGAGGTAAGAAAGTAGGTACTCTTTATCTATCTACTTGTATTACTGATTCTCCTTCTGGTTTATCTACTTCAGATGTAGATGTGAAGATGTGGCTCTATAGGCTTGGTCACATGAGTAAGAAGGGGATGCATGTTCTTGAGTCAAAAGGTAAGAGTTTAGATTTGGAAAGCATAGATTGAGATTTCTATAAGCAACAAAAGAAAGTGAGGTTTCTTGAAACTCATGCTACAAGAGAGGATCAGGTTTATTGCATAAAGAGGAAATATGATGTTTTTGACAAGAATAGGAAAGCCTTGGTTTTCAAGGAGAAGATGATGGATAGAGATTAGCTCAAGGGGTTGAATAATTCTGAGTAGGGCAGTTTGGACAAGGTTATGATCCAAAGTGAGCTCATAGGTAAAAAGTCATCACTCACAGGAAAACACAGGTACCGATGTCGATCAGGTGGAACTGATGTCAAACAGGTAGGTACCAATGTCGGTCATGTGCAGACTAGAGTCAATGGTGTCAGGTAGGTGGATACCAATGTTAGTTAGGGAATTGACATTGGCGACTAGGTGGACACCGATGTTGGTTAGGGAACTGGTATCGATGATCAGGTGGAATCGACATCGATCGGGTGCAGACTAGGGTCGACTAGAAAATGGATTTTGGGCAGACAATAAGCTATCAATGAGTCTCAAATGCCCATGTAGAGGACTGAAAGAGTAAGTAAGCCTCAAATTCATTATTCCCCTTCTTTACGCTACTTTTTGCTCACTGATGGTCAAGAACCAGGAAGTTTTAAAGAGGCAGAGCAGGTAGAATCCAGGAAACAGTGGCAGTATGGTATGAATGAGGAAATTGATTCCTTAGAAGATAACCAAATGGGAGATTTGGTAGAGTTGCCAGCCAGAAAGAAAGCACTAAAAGATGAATGGATTCTTAGGTTAAAGAAAGGAGAGAATGGACATGTGAGATAGAAGGCCATGTTATATGGTCTTGAGCAGGCTGCAGGACAATGGTATTTAACGTTTGACAAGTGTATGACAAAGCATGGCTTTAGTCAATGTCAATGTGACCATTGTGTTTACTTTACCAGGTTGGATAATATTAGCACATTATTTTGTTACTGTATGTAGTGTATATTCTTGTTGTAGGGTCACACATGCAGGGGATTGTTGAGCTAAAGGTAAAGTTAGTTCAGAGGTTTGCCATGAAGGATTTGGGAGCAGCAAAATTCTTTGGCATGAGTATTTATAGAGACAAGGAAAGTCATAGGTTGATGTTGTCTCAGGATGATTATGTGATTAAGGTAGTGGAGAGGTTCAATATGCAGGATGCAGAATCAATTAGCACACTTATGGATGGACAGTTCACAGAACAGTGTCCCAAATCACATGATGAGGTTAAGTACATGTGTACTAGACCTGATATTGCCCAAGTAGTGGGAGTTGTCAGCAAGTTTGTGGCCAATTCGGGAAAGAAGCATTGGAAAGTAGTTTAGTGGATTCTCAGGTATCTGAGAGGGACTAGCAGTAGGTATACATGTTATGTAGGGTCAAGCACTTCTCTACATGGGTATGTAGATTCAGATATGGCAGGGGACTTGGATGATAGGAGAAGCATCACAAGATATGTGGTAGTTGGTCTTCAAGATTAAACTTGAAGAGGGATACAAGCCAAGAAATAAAATTAGATGATGTACAGGTACAGGTATAGGTATAGGTGTAATTTTTTATCTCCAAGTGGGAGATTGTTAAGTTGTGGAGCTAAAAGCTTCATTGATGCAAATGGAGGAGGTTGCTGAGTTGTAGAGCAGCCGATGTTGGTCTGATTAATCGATGTTGGTCATCTTCAGTGTTCACAATAACCGACGTCGGTTATGGGCTGGCTGACATCGGTCAGACAAGAATCGATGTTGGCAATCTGTGTGTACGTTTGCATGCACTTCCAAAATTGGTCTAATTTTAGACAGATAGTTAGTTTGCATGTAAAAGACTAATTTTAGTCTTGAGTCTACATTTCTAATTATTGTAATTAAGAAGTCTAATTATTGTTTGCATGGGATCTATTTAAGAGACCCATGGGGCTGTATTGTAATCAAGGACAAGGAAGAGATCCTTTCAATTATAAGATCAGGTTGATCTGCAGGTTGTGCAAGATCAGGTAGAAGATCTACATGGTAAGTAAGATTAGTTGATTTGTAGGTGTGTGTGTATGCAAGGTCAAAGGAGATTTGTGGGGTAGCAAGGTCAAAGGAGATTTGCAACACATCAAGGAGCAAGATCAGGGAGATCTACTTGGAGTACTTTGAGTAGTTGTTGGACTGGCAAGTATTGTTACTGACTGGTGGAGGGTAAAACTCTGTGTTTGAGTTGTGGTTGTAATTGGTTGAGTGAGAGAACTCTTGAGGGAGAATTACTGGTATGCCCAAGAGGTGTGGGAAGAGTGTGATTTCTTCATTGTATTTCCTTCTGGAAGAGTATTAATACAAGGTTTTATTGTCTCTCATATTCTGTACTGTTTCTGAATTCTAGTTACATTTTACTTAAGGTTTAATTCCATGTTTAGTTGCTTATACAAAGGTAATAAATTGTGATCTTAATCCTAACACATTGTGGAAGTTCAACTGAGTAGACCACCATAATGAGTAGGAGTTTAGATAAATACCACTTCTAAACCCATCCCCCACCAAAATGAGGTGGGCTTTGAGCTTTTACACGACCTTATAAATACTTTACATGACAATCATGCCCCCTAATTTGATAGACACTGGTAATATAAGTGCATTTTGAAAACCTATGCCTTGCCAGGATTTTCTACCAAGCGGGAAACCTTGATAAAAGTTGTGCCTCAACAAAATTTTCTAGGATCCATCTTCTTCTAAGATTTTGATGATCCATTTAACCCCAACATTGGTCCCCTAAATCTTGATGTCAATAATCCCCAACCTTCCATCTTCTTTAGGATAACAATATATGTCCTAGGAGACTCGATAAAAGCCTTGATGTCCCTTAGAATTGGCCCATAGAAAGTCTCGTAAAAAATTTTCAAGCTTCATATAGTAAGCATTTGAAGGGGCCAAATAAGATGAATAATACACATGAGTAGTGTGTACCTTAGAACAAATTAGAAATTTTTGGCCAAAGTCAAAGGATTACTAATCTAGAAAGATATTTTTTTCTCCCTCTTTGAACCACATAAGACCAAAATTATGTAGGAGGGGCTCTGAAATCGAATGGAATGCCTAAAAATTTAAACAAAACCCTTAGAAGGATCCATTTCCACATATATCCCTCCAACCAAGGAGGTTTGTTTGATAAAGATTGGTGGTAATAATGGGTCTTACACCATTGGATAGATGACCCAGATGCAAGTTAAAATATATCTAAACATTCCATGGCATGTTTGATAGAGTCTTCATCTCCCTACAGAGTGAGGAAAGATTAATCAACAAAGTGCCCATTAATTAACTAGTGGTCTGAATTAAGTAGAGATATCCCTTTGACTAGACCCTTAGAAGCATAAGTGGCCAATAGATAACTAAAACCTTCAGTAACCAACACATAAAGCATAGGGACCAAGGGACAAACCTGTCTGATGGATCTATGGAGTTTAAAGTGTTGATATTTGGATTCATTGATGGTGATGTAGGCTCAAACATCCTAAAACAACATATTAATAGTATGAACAAAATTGGGGCCAAAACCTAGAGACTATAGCATAGTTATAATAAAAGGCCACTATATCTAGTCATAGGGTTTCTCAAAATAAACCTTGATAAACAATGCCTTTTGGTTAGATATTCTAGCTGATTCCATACCTTCCCATATGAAAATAACATTGTCTAAAATATATGTATGCTAAATGAAACCAGTTTTCTCACTTTGTACAATTAAGGGAAGAAGATGTTTGATTCTAAAAACTAATGCTTTAGCTATGATTTTGTAGGACACATTGTGTAAAGTGATGGGCCTTGAGTTCATAATTACCTCAGGGTCCCTTGCATTGGGTATGAATTTGATGTTTCCCTAATTGATGAAATAACCTAAAGAATTGGTTAAGACATTTCAAAATAAATTCTATGGATATCAGGTCCAACAGTATCCCACATCATTTGATATAATTCATAGGGAAAACCATCAATACCTAAGGCTTTGTTAGATTTCATCTGCATAACAATTTCCTTAAGGTTAATGACATTAAGAGGATGTAGTCATATAAAATTCAAAACTTGGTAACTTGATCATTGCTAAAGACACCTAATATTTAGGTCCCTCTTGTTTGCTCTCATGACCCTCTTAGGCTTGTTTTCACTAATTTCTAGTCATCCATGGCCTTCCAAACTTGACCCCAGCTGACCCAAGACCCTCTCTTTATGACTAATCCATCCCCTTAGGTCTCATATTCTCAGGATAATAACACCAAAGTTAGACTATAGTACTTGACCATAGGGTGTCCCATTTTCATCACTCTTTTCTAATCACATTTCGAGCCTAGGTTAGCATTTTTCCTTGATTTCTCTTGTTCATTATGTCGGCCTAGTCCAGTTTCATCTAACCCATGGCCAATAGATCCCTACAAAAGCCCATTCAAAGATAATTTAGAAAGGGTTGGAAAATATCATTCAAGCAAGAAAGAATAAAAGCAAGACCACTCAAACAATATTATTTATTCTCTACATACAACCAACCTATACACTTTTAAGCCAATTCAAGTCCTTACACTAGTCCCTAGTCATCTCAAGCATACCTAGTTTTAGCATTTCTTGCATTTCATTCACTATTGAATCAAACACTCTTAAAGGGAGAACTACATATGGCTTGATCCCTCCTCAGAGTATTGGTATGTAGGCAGCGTGCCCACACATGGGGTGTGAAGCACGTCCAGTGCATCTTACACACACTAACCCCTTTTCCATTTTGCCAAAGTTTCTTTCAATTACATAAAAGATATAAGTACATGAAGAATTAACTCCGTAGGGAGATTTATTGATAACGAGGACCTAAAAATTAGTACATAGGCTCACACTAAGTAGGTGGATAAAACCCAAAAAGATTAAACCCTTAAGACAATAGTGCCAAAGAAGGACTATAACATTAGAGCTCAGGGTCTCCAGTTCTGATGCTCCTATCTAATTAGAAAATGAAGTCCAAGATCTTGTTTATGACAGTGTCCCTGTCTTGCACATAGATTTTTAGACCCTGTCTCAGTTAGAACAATATATAACAAGCTAAGTTTTATTTTCTCTCTCACTATTATTTTTAGAAAAGTTCTAATTGTAATTTAATTTCACAAATCAACAACTTTAATTAGGAATATTATTAACCGATTTCTCCTACTCAAACTTGTTTATTAAATAGGAATAAAACTCCATTATTTCAAAAAATAACAAATCATTTAGTGAACCTGACTTACTTCAAAGTTTGCATTAAAACCCTATAAACCCTAGGGTAAATTCCTATCTGATTTTTCCCATTAATTTCTAAATTTTTTCTTGAATATTAAAATAAAAAATTCCTCTCAAATTTTAAAATTTTGTAGTAAATTTTAAAATAAATTTATTTCAAACCCTAGTTACATACACTAGGTCCTAGTAATCTTCCATCATTAATCCAATAATTTCCCAAATTTTTGCTTGCACATATAAATAAAAGATTTATCTCACATTTTAAATTTTTGTAGTAAATTTTAAAATAAATTTATTTCAAACCCTAGTTGTATCAACTAGATCCCAGTAAATTTATGGTAATTTTTCAATCATTTTTTGAATTTTTAGTTGCATATTAAAATCATAAAATCAATATAAATTTCAAAAATTCATAATAATTTTCAAAAATTTATTTTTCTTAAAACCCTAGTTGTATCTACTAGGTCCCATTAAATCCAACACTTTCCCATAAATTTCTAAATTTTTTCTTGAATACTTAACTCAAAAATTTAATTTTAGTTTAAAAAATTCATAGTATTTTGCAAAAATATTTTTGAAAAATTCCTATTTTCATGTACTAGCACCTATTTGCTTCTTGAGGTATCACCTTACATCCATAATCAAATTACAAAAATGATGCTCACTTATGTACAAACTTTTCTTACATTTCTTGTAAATAATAAGGAAAACATAATGGGCCCTATCATGTACATGAAGGATGAAGTCTATCATATGTTAGTACAAAGCTTCATCCTTTACATTTCATGTTTATGTTTCATTATATGGAATGATATTACAAAATTCATTGCCAAAAATGCACAAAATTTCAATTTTTTTTTGCATAATCTCTTTTGCTCATACAAAATAATTACTGACTCCATTTTGCTAAATGCATTCAAAAGGTTATGTTACATGTCAAAAGCTTATATGCCTTTATGCAAAAATTCATGATCTCTACCCTTTACTTTCTATTTCTCATGTGGAAAAATGTTTAGGTTTATCATGCTAAACATGTTAGAAATATTATGTTACAATTCAAAACTCTTTATGCATTCATGCATAATTTCCTGCTCTTTTCCCTTTGTTCTCTATCTCTCATATGGAAAAAATTTCAAGTTTATCTTGCTACATGTATTAGACATATCATAGAACATGTCAAGGTTTTTTATGCATCCTTGCACAATTCCATGCTCTCTATCCCTTGTTTTATATCTATCATGTGGAATGATATTTATAATCATATTGATATACATGGTTTCTACTTAGATGTATCTAACTCTTTAGATACTTTTAAGTATTTCCTTATCACTACTAGACACAAGCAAACACTAGCGATTATATCTATCCATCCTCTCTTCAAACTTGGTTCATCTAGCTTTTATCTTGCACCTACTAACAACTCTGTGTCTATAGTAGATCATGCGATACATGCTATCACCCAAGTTTATGAAGATAGGCAAGTTGATTACACCCATGGTTATAGCTTTGTCACTCAGGTTAACACCACTTTTGATATAATTTCAGCTCCTCTACTTGTTACAGTTCTTCCTCCAATCTAGATTCAACCATATTCAAGACCTTCATCACTAGCATAGAAAATTCATACACCTCCATAGCTTCAAGATTATAGATAGTTTATAGTTATAGTATTCACACCCAGGTCAGTATCATTGAGATATCATGCATCCATACATAGAGCACATGTTTGGAGAGATTCTCTTACCACCAGATGGGTCCCTTAGAGCCCCAAAATTGCATCCACTTCTCAAAGTTATAGGGGGATCCCATAATCAGTTTCCACTACATGCATTTCAGAACACTTACAACAAACACATTTTTTAGAGCCACAGTCTCCATATTTACATCATGCTTCATGATCACACATGATACTTCTTCTTGATACATGATAACATGATAGGGAGTCTCTTATGAGACTCATAAATTAGTATCATTTCTTCTTAGTTTTTCTTGTACATAGTTTATTTTGCTTACTTGTACATAGTTTCTCTCAAATTTCTTGTACATAATGTCTTCTGCTTGATTTTACATAGCTCAAATAATTCTAAAATATAAAAACAATATAACATTTCAAAAAAAAATCCAAAAACATTCTAATATGTCAAAAATAATAAAAAAAAATCAATTGTATGCATCATCCATGTTTTACACTACTATTATGCTAGGACTTATATTTGTTATTTCATGTTATTGTATGTCGATTTATCTACATTACCATGCTTTAATTGATATTATTTAAGTGTGTGCAGTGATATCTAGCTCTTTGATTACTTCACTCTACCCATTGAGGGGGCATCCTACATCTACATTCAAGACACCCTTCAACATACATACCCACTGGGTGCATCTTCTACAAGACTACACCATCCAAGTTATGTCATTCCTACACTACATACTCCAAGTTATCATGCTAATGTACATTACTTACTAGATTACATAGATTAATATATTGAGATTTCACTAGTATCTATCACTTGTGTATCTCTTAGCATATTCCTAGTCTTGTACTAAACATGTCTTACATACTTTCACTCTTGATTTGATTAATTAGATATGATTCTATCTTTCTAATTATTATACGTTTTCTTTTCTTGCTTAGTGTATCTTGTTGGATTGCATTTCTAGTTCTTACTTGTCTCTAGTATGTGCCTTAGGACATTTACCAATGTCTTTCTCTTCTACTTATGTGTATGACTTAGGACATTTACCAATGTCCTTTGACTGTACTCCTTTATGTGATGGTGGCTTCCATGCCAACGTGCTTGTTTCAATTGTATGTATGTGGCATTTGAACATGCCTTGTATGCTTGTTTTCTAGTTTGAGTGACATGTGCTAATGTCCCTTGTTTACTTGGCCCCTTGGCCACCCTTGTATGCATCTTACTTCTTGATTTATGTGCTTGTTTGATTTATTATGTCTTTAATTTTTGCAATTCGATGATCCATATCATGCATTTTTTCCTAATTTCTTGGATGCCATGATGGACATCATGCTCCATCCCTCCAACTAAAAAACCTCCAACTAACAAATCTCTAACTAACAAACTAACATCTAACAAATTGACAACTAATAATTTCAATTCTAGTTTAGTACATTGTGCATGCTATTACATTTATCTAGGTATACCCCTATTGATCTAACAATCTCTCAAATCAAACCATGCTATATCTTGAGATATCTTATTGATTATCATTTCTATATCATGTATATTTCTAGATTAACACACTTTTAAGGCTTCTTATTTTAAGGGCAATCATTATAGGGTACCTATTCCTACCCTTAGAAGAGGGGCAAATAAATAGGGGTTTGTATACAGAGATCAGAGCTCCTATCGGTCAAAAAAATTCAAATTTAGAATAACCAAAATAGAAACTAGTCATCAAACCACTCAAAATAGACCATGTAAATAGTCAAGATTCTATAATAGTGATCAATTTCAGCCTAGGATAATAGTATTGAGGCTGGACTACATCATTGGACAATAGGGTATCCATTTTTGGTGCTCCTGTCTAAATAACAAAAAAACTAGGTTTTCTAAAAACAAGAAAAAAGGTAAGTTCAACTATAGTTTTGCACAATTAAACCAGTTTAGATTAGTAGTTTTTAGTATAAATTTCTTAAAAAATCTAGACATAAGGGGCATCATGCATAGTATGATTGGTTATCACTTCTAGTTTCAAATATGGTAGTTGGTAAAACTTCTGTATCAGAATCCATGTTTTATACACCAGTGATTGGGGGCAGATTACATAACACTTCACTTCTTTTATTTTAGTTTTTAGCATTACCTACGCATTCTCAGTAGTTGTATGCCTTACTCCATCTACAATTGGTTGGCATCATTTTGGAGTGGCTTTCATACAACCCTAACCTCCACATTCTTGAGTACCTGAGTTCCCAAGTGGCTTCCACATAAGCCAAATTTTTAGTTTTAATGTGGCTTTCATACAAGCCTAATCTCCATCTTTTCCAAATTGGCCAACATTGGCCTAATTTATAGCACATATTTGATTATCTATGCCACATTGTCAAATTTATAAAACATTCATGGGACTCAAGAGCCATCTCATATGACATACTTCTTCATATCGATATTAGTTTATAGCTTCACTTCATGGGGCAACAATGGAGCCAAAGGGTCAGCCTTTGTATTCTTGAGCCACATATTCAAAGGGATTGGACACACAATCCAGACATTGATTATCACATGCATGATCATCTAGCTTCACTTAGTGGGAAATGGTGGAGCTAAAGGGACATCCTTTGTATTATTGAGCCACCTATTCAGAAGGATTGGACACACAGTCCAGACATCAATTATCACACACATGATCATCTAGCTTCACTTAGTAGGTAATGATGGATCCAAAGGGATAACCTTTGCATTCTTGAGCCACTTTCTAGGGAATTGAGAACTCAACTCTATTTGTATTATAAATTTTGGTATAACATCATCCAACACATCCAACATTACTTAGCCTTACTCAATATCACAATAGGTTTTGTATTGGTTTGCATACCTGATGAGGTGTATTTATTCCTTTCTCTTCCTCTCTCTTACTTAGATTTGTAAATTTTTATTTTATATTGAATATAATAAGAACTAATCTAATCTTTGTTTCCCTTTCATAGATTCATACTTACACATTGTTCTCTCTATTGACTATCTAACATTACACAGCATCACACAAGCTTCATGGGCTTCACCTTTATAGGTAAGTTCAATTATACTTTCTATTTTCCTTTATCCTAGTATTTTTCTTTTCTACATCACTAGAATAAAGGAGGGAAAATTTAGTCATATAAAATGCAAAAATTGGTAACTTGAGCATGGATAAAGACATCCAATCCTTAGGTCCCTCTTGCTTGATCTCATAATCCTCTTAGGCTTGTTTTCATTGATTTCCAATCATCTATGGCCTTCCAGACTCGACCCCATCTAAGCTAAGACCATCTCTTCATGACTAATCATCCACCCAGGTCTCATATACTCAAGACAATAAAACTAGACCCTAGGGTGTCCCCTTTTTAATGCTCCTATCCAATCACGTTTTGAGCCCATGTTACCAATTTTCCCTGATTCCTCTTGTTCATAATGTTAGCCTAGTCTAGTTTTAGCTAATACATTACTAATAAATCCATATAAAATCCTATTCAAAGATCATTTGAAAAGGGTTGGTAAATATTGTTCAAGAAAGCAAGAATACAAGTAAGACCACTCAAGCAATCTTCCCTATTCTCTGCATACAACCAGCCTATACACTTTCAAGCCAATTCAAGTCCTTAAACCAGTTCCTAGTCATCTCAAGCATACCCAGTTTTAGAATTTCTTGCATTTCATTCACTATTGCACCAAGCACTATTAAATGGAAAACTACATATGGCTTGATCCCTCTTCAGAGTATTGGTATGTAGGCAGCATGCCCACACATAGGGTGTGAAACACATTCAGTGCATCTTACACACACTAACCCATTTTTCCCTTTTTCCAAAGTTTTTTTTAGTTACATAGAAGATATAAGTACATGAAGAATCAGATCTATAAGGAGATCTATTGACAGTGAGGACCTAAAAATTGGTACATAGGCTCACACTGAATAGGCAAATAAAACCTAGAAAGCTTAAACCCTCAGGACAATAGTGCTAGAGAAAGACTAAAACACTAAATTATAAGGTATCTAATTCTATTACTCCTATCCAATCAAAAAATGAAGTCTAAGATTCTATTTACGATAGTGTCCCAGTCCTACACATAGATTTCCAGACCCTATCTTAATTAGAATAGTCCAGAACAACCTAAGTTTGATTTTCTCTCTCTCATTGATATTTTAAAAAAAGGTCTAATTGTAATTTGACTCACAAATCATTAGCTTTAATTAGGAATATTGTTTACTGATTTCTCCTACTCAGACTTGTTTATTAAATAGGACTAAAACTCCATTATTCCCAAAAATAATAAATCAAAGGCCTATCATAGGAAAATATTTAAGCTTCCACAAGTTTATAGGGGACCACAACAAGACATTAAGAGAAGGAAACCTCATGAGTAAGAGATGAAGGTTACACCAAAAATACACCATGGTAGTGATGCACAAAGGCTTGGAGGATATTTGGAAGTCTGGTGAGCCTATTTGAGGCACTTCTAATGGCTTTGATTTTATTAGTAGCTTGCCTTGATCGAAGGAGAGAAAAAAATTCCTTAGTCATTTTGTCTTTTACCTTCAACCAATGCATCCTTACTCAGAGTTGACCTCCTTTAGCCTTATAAGCCTCTATAACCTAGAGTTTATGTCTCCACATGGTGACATAATTTTATAAATGTGAATTCAAAGGTGCAACTTCTAATTCTTGTGAAACCCTAAGTATTCACAATTTGTATCATTGTGAATGTGCTGCCTAAAAAAAGGTGCTTATTTACCATAGATCTAAAAGAAAGAAGTGGTGCGAGCTAAAGCATCAAACCACCACTGAATATAACCAATGTCCATTTTGGGTTTGGGAGCTAGGTTCTAAATCTTGGTGATATGTTCCACACTCTGCTCATGCTTGAGATGGGCAGTGCTCAAGTAGAATTGGGAACGCTTGTGTTAAATTAAGGAGAGGTCCATTCTATACAAAAATAGATGGGATGGTGGTCAGACAATAAATATTCTATTATTACAAACATAGGTCACCCATGAATAGGAGTAAAGAATAAAATATCTTACTCAATAAGTAGGGCATGGTCAAGACATTTGAGGACTTGATCTTCTCTTTGACAAAAGTTCGACCATGTGAACCACAGGGAAGTTGAATCTTCCCTTCTGTGATCATTTGGGTCAAAGACCCCAAGTTTATTTTACATGTAAAACCAAGCTTCACATTGTCTTGAACACCATCTTATGGAAAGGTGACCTTATTTATCTTTCATAGATTCAATCATGTTAAATTCACCACAAATAATCTTATACACATCTAGGAGGGAATCAACCAACCATCTCCAGATCAAGGTGCATTCCACAACATCATTGGAGGCATAAAAATTGATAAGGCCAATGGTGGGTAGGTTTTGAACCCCAAGAAATGATATTTTAAGACATGTAAGGCAATATCAAAGTGACAACCCCCATAGCTATATTTGTGATAAGTAGTTTGAATGAGGGCCTCAGGCCAGATAGTGTGAACTATAGATTGAAGAAAAAAACCAAAAAATTTTACTTCTTGCATGAATAAAAATTTCATGTGATAAAAATGATGAAAACTATTCCTAACCATATAATTACGAGTTAAATAAATGATTCCTCAAACATTCCAAGAATAAACTATGAATGGGAAACATATAAATTCATATCATTTCCCTTAGATAGGTCTGAGAGGGTTACAAACCAATTCAAAACTAAGCTTAAAAGAGTAAATTCTCCAAGATTGAAGGGTAATATTTTATTTGGTACATAATCCTCATCTATAAAGGGAGAGGGACTATGTGAGCGATGCATAATAACATTATAGTTGAGGGTTACAAGCCCCTAATCTTAATTTGAATCATTTCCCCTTGAAAGGGGTTGTGACAAAGAAGCCATAGGAGCAGGAGATGGGGAAGACACAAAATTATTGACTAGTTATGGGGACCAAGAAATAGGAGGTGAGGGTTTAACTTGTGATGATGTCAGATCTTTGATATAAGGGTCTGAGGAACTTGGCCCCCATATGGTTTGATAGACAACTGGCTAAAGTCTAAAATTAGCATGGGTAGCAATATTTTTTATTAGAAACCATGGTCCACCCATCAGAGGATTGGGGTTTTTTATTAGACCCACTCTTTTCTTAAGGGACTGAAGGAGTGGGGACCATTAGAGGGCATTCTCTAATCATGTGGTCTGGATCTTGGCACTTGAAACAAGTGTTTAAAAGGTTAATATAGAGTACACATTGAGGGAATAAATTATTACCCACTTGAATATCGATAAACTCTTTGAGATCTTTGGTGAGGTCTATTTCAACATAGTCCTTTCTCTGAGGCTGGGATGCATATAACTTAGGTTACTCATGTTGATAAAGTGGCCCAAAGGCTTGATAAGATGGTTGATAAAGTTCCATAGAGGAAGTAGTAAGCCTATAAATTCTACCCATAATATGATTTTAAGCTTAGCTTGTTCAGAGACTTGGAAGTCTCAGGTCCAATGGGAAATAACAACTAGGGTCTTGTGAATAAACCATGGGCCATGGTTAATAATGGATCTAAAATGTTTAGAGTTTGTGAAATGAATCAGGAAGAAACCCTTAGTGAGGTTTTGGATTCCTTCTAGTTTACCCATTTGGCCTTGCCAATAGTTTTGAGCCCATTATTTCAAAAGGCTATGTGGAGGAATTTAACCCATGAAGTAAACAACTAGGGTAAAATTTTCAAAATAGTGAAAGGCTTTATCAAAATTTGGTAAATCTAGTACCACATCTAGTAGAGGAGCATTAGATTCAGAATCAATACCTCATGGTAAACCTTTGGGACAAACTTTTGATATTATTTCGGTGCCTTGGCTTCTCTAGTTCCTGTCAATGGTACCTTCATCAAATAATGCATAAAGGGTGGCGATGACCATTTAATATAGGATAAGGTGACAAACTACCTAAAGGGTAGATGGCAAGCCTAAATTAGTGTAATAAATACACTATCAATAACTCCCACCTAGATCAATAGATCAATGAATTTAAAATCCCATAAATATAAGTGTTCCATACTCTCCTCTCTCTCCTTTCTCTATTCAACATGCACTATCTCTCTTTCAATCATCTATGTTTCTTTCTTAATTCTGACAATTATAACCTTATTTGGTGTCGAATATAATTTTGAAGGTGTTTTATTTTCCTATATTTAGCTATGATGTTCCTTATTTTGTCATAGCACAATAGACCCATCTTTATTCTCTCCACCTACTAGTTGGAACCTAGTATTGGATAAAGAAACTAGGTTGATCGTTGTTTTCTTTGGCTTGCCTCTACCCCTTTTCTCCTTCTCTTCCAATCTAGGATATTCATTTTCTAGAGAAATATCACCTAAAAAGGGTCTAGATTCATCATACTCCATCAAAATTACACTTCCATACGTCCTTCTATGCATAGGTTGACCCTCTTTAAGGTCTTAGAAATTGAAATTATCTGCTATAAAAGTTATATTATAAACCTTCTCTCTTTGGTCATAGATATTCTCTACTTTCATTCTCATTCACAAATTGATCCCTTCTATCTCTATGCACTGATCCATTTGGACATTTTTGAGGTTTCTATGTGCCTTGTTGCCACATAATATAAATTCTCCTTGAGTTTTCCTTCCATCACATGCACATAAAAAAAATTTATGTCCATTTAGAGATGGAATTAGAAGAGCCTGGGTAATTAGGGTATGTATTCAACCCAATATTTTTAGCTCCATCAAAGTTGCCTTCATTAATTTCTAGGTGTATTCACCTCTTTTTTAGTCCTCTTGTTCAGTAGTGAAAACATAAGTGAGATCCATTATTACTCACCTTTGATGACAACCCTACATGGTTGATTATAACCCTGGTGATGTCATAGTTATGGGATATCATCTTAGATGCCATAACATTATTTAATTCCATTTTAAGTTGTGATGTAATCCTTATGAAATATCATCTAACTCCCATGGAAATATTTGGAGTGCCTTAACTAGAATCAATATTCACCTTTCTAGCTGACATGTTTGTAGGGCCCACCAAAGTGGTCAAGGTCCATTTCTCACAATGGGGATAATGTTCACTAATAACATGTTAAGGTAAACAACAACAATTAAATCAAATTATAGTGGTTAAGGAAAAGGATAGAAGTTAAGCCAAATGACAATGGTTAAGTGAAATGCTAGATGGGAAATAAAATGTTAATATTCATAGACTTGTTACTTGCATGCCTTTTCCCTGTTCAAAGAGTATACCATTTCTGGATTGCCATTAAAGTATTCCCTTTTTCCTTGTGTAGGAGCACATTCACCATTACTCAATTCCATAAATGTGAAACATAGGAGCATCATGGGGAGGCATTTTACTATATAGGTTGGTAGCTACAATGAACTGCATTATTGAATCTAAATTTGGATTTGTTTTATGCTGATTGCATTGTTGACTGCATGAAGGAATAAATGATTAGTTAGGGCATAATCATTCATGCAATGCATACTTTATTGAATAGTTTGTGTAATTAGGATATGATACATATAATTTAGTGAATGCATATGAATTTAATGCATAATCATTGTTGGATGTGATACATATAAAGTAATTTGAACTCTATACCTTTGTATTCTAGATTTATACTAAAAAGGGTGTTTGGAAGTTTGACCCCTATCATGTACATATAGTCAAGTATATTTATAACCACTATCATCTTGAGCTCAATAGTAAAATATAGTCACAGGTTCAAGCAGTTAATAATATAGTCAATGCTCTATTATAGGAAGCAGAGTATAGGAGTGTGAGTTCTATTTTAAGTAGTAACTGACATAAATGAATTATGCATTAAACGTATTCTATGTAGCATATCCTAATTATACAAATTATTTAAATAAATTAGAATTGAATGAATGACTATGCCTTAATCAATCATTAATTTCTTCAAGTAGACAATAATACAGTCAACATAAAACAAAATATTCCATAACTAATCATTAATTTATTCAATCAGTCAACATAATACTCCTCTATTCTTTAGTGATAATTATGCTAATGTGAAGGATGGGCATGCATAACTATTTCTTCTAGGCTTACAAAACAATTATTGTGTTCATTTTTATTGATAGCTCAATCAAGTTAATAATAGAAGGCTCTTGGAAAACCATTGACTGTATTGTTGACTTCTTGAACCCCTTATGGTATGCATATTTGGGAATGATTTTAGGATCTTACCCTATTCTATGATTAAACATGCATTTATATTTTATGACTGAGTGTTGATGGTGGTTATAACTATTCCATTAAATTGTAATATGAATGGATGTTTCTAATGTTTAATTTCTTATTGTTAATTGAAAGAGTGACATAGGTGGTTGATAATGTAGTACTATGTTTCTCTCAATTTTATGTTTCTCTTAACTTAGTATTCAATATAAGTGTTTCTCATGGGATTGCAAAACACTTGTCAAGTTAATAATAGAAGGATCATGGAAACCCATTGATTGTATTGTTGACTACTTCAACCTGATGGTGTGCTTATTTAGGAATTATTTTATGCTTGAGGGTTGGACATTTAACAATGTAGATAATGATTATGAATTGAATGAATAGTTATGAAATAAATAATCATTAATTAATTTAATGCAATAAATAAGATAGTCAACATAATAATCCTTAGTTCTTTAGTGATAATTGTGCTAATGTGAAGGATGGGCATGTATGACTATTTATTATGGGCTTGCAAAACACTTATTATGTTAATTTTACTTGAAACTCAATCAAGTTAATAATATAAGGCTCATGGAAATCCATTGAATGTATTATTAATGTCTTGAATATGATGGTATGCTTATTTGGGATTCATTTTAGGATCTTACCCTATTCTCTCTTTAAACCTACATCTATCTTTTGTGACTTAGGAATTACCTTAAATGGTGATATGAATGGATGTTTCTAATGTTTAAAATACTATTTCTAATGGAAAGAGTAAGATAGGTGGCAGATAACTTAGTATTATTTTTTATCTCAATGTTATATTTCTCTTTTATGAGTACTCAATATTAGTATTAGTACTCAGTATTGATGCTCTTTAAGGATAACCTTGCCAAAGTGTTGAGGTCATTATCCCTTTCTTTTTAATTCTAATTATTTATCAATGCTACTTATTTATGAATGTCAATTATTCATAAACGCCCCTTGTTTATGAGAAAATTAATAAGTCTAATTTATTTTGCTTGATCGATTCATAGATGACACCCTAGTGGAAGAGATCGTTATCTCTTATGGTGCAAAATCCATGAACCGGGGAGTTCTCTTCTAATGAATTGGTGTGGAGCAAGGTGGAGAATAATTTGGGCAATGATTAAGAAATCATTTTCTAGATACAAAGAAATCATATAAAAGACTTCTTAAATGGTGAATGCAAGAGACTGGGGCATCCCACTACCTCTATATCAAAGATAATATATTCCATCATATGCCATCTGATTTGTAAAAAGTTAGGATTGATAGATCTTCCTAGTACATAGTGTGGGTATTGTGCATTGCAATAGTTTTTTTAAATACAAATTGGTCTTTCTTTTTTAATTATAATTTATTTATGTATTATATAGGTGTTGGTATATGTATGGCCCCAAGGATTATAGGGTGAAAGATGATGCACATCATGACATTTCAAATGTTGTAAAGGTTGGTATTGGTCGTAATAATTTCTATCATGGATACCAATGTCACTTTCATATCCCTATGTTGATGAAGATACAAAAACAAAATTTGATTACGTATACAAACATGGGCCATATGTACCTACAGGGCATGGTTAACTATGGATAAGAGATTGATGACTTCATGGGTAGTCATTGTACTCTAGCTCCATTCATTAGTGATGCATTGAAGGATTGGGTGGACGGGTTGTTATTGTTGGGCCTAAATATTGAACTTGTTCCCTAAAAGCATCATGGCATGGTGCATGGAAATCTTACATCATTTTAAGGTCAGATGGAGAGGGATGATTTCATGAATAAATATGACATCTATAATATTTAGATAAGGATGAAAGAATAAAAATACAAGTTTGAGCCTAGTGATGTGGATAGTGTTTAAACATTTATCACTAAAAATATTGAAAAAGTATGTGTATGAAGAATCTGAAAAAATAGGAATAAAGGAGTAACCCTATCTTAGGCCTCCAGTTTCCTCAGTAAAATTATTGAATGTTGAAGTATGCACACAATTTGTATACTTCCAATAGACTCCACATATGGTATAAATGTATAGAAGGTACTTATGGATTTCCAAATTTGAAACTTCACATGTGTTATTATACAAGACTTATGTTTATGTTTTGTGATGTAATTCATGTTGTAAATGCTTCTTGTATTTGATGGTATGCATAATGGACTTATTATTTTATGAGTGTTGATGCCGAGGGCTACTATTATGGACCTAACATCATGGATGTGAAAGCTAGTGGTCAATGTGCATAGTCACATTTTGGAATGAAAACCAAATGCTTTCATGGTAGATAATGCTCATGCTAAAATTGTTGCTATTAGGTAAGTTGAGCCCATGTCTATTATAAACATTTCTTGTTTTTTTCAAAAATAATTCTTTGTTTGCTAATTTTGTTACATTTAATTTATCATTGTGAGTCCAAGGAAGTGTTTCAATGTGAGGTATAACTTTGTATTTGGCATGTGATGAGAGTATGGATAAAAAAACTTGATTTCAAAGGTCAATGATGTTAATATAGGGAAACAAATTTTTAGAAGCTTGTGTGAAATAATGCACAAGCCACCTATGAAAGAGGTAGTGGTTTATGATGTAAACCTATTCATGTAATCATATGCATCTCAAGAATCATTCATCAACTATTAGAATGATCATTGGTTCTACCATATTGGCATGTGGGTAAGATGTTTACATAAAATACCCCATGCAAGTCAAGACAAATGATGCTATAGAATTATATCACTCTCATTTGAAACACATATTTATAAATGAAATTAGAGTTTCACCCCATCTAAGAGTGGATTGGTTAGTGAATTTGCTGGTGTGAATTGTATTTGTGTATTATATGTGGAGCCAAATGTGCAAGGAAAGTGGGTTTTACGGGAACTTCAAGCTTGAGTAGTTAGAGAACAAGTCATGGATGAAATCACAAAACATCCATAATGATGATGTGATGTTCAGTGAGATTGAACTTGATGTAGCATGGGTGAGAATCCAAATCAAATAAGAAATTTTTTACAAGATTAGAATGATGAGTCAATGTTTTGCAATGTGTGAATTCATGTGGTCAACCGAAGGCCATGTGTGCAAGAACATGTTGAAAGTCTATGAATTGAAAAAGAAATTTGGTAAGTAATTTTTATCAAGAGGTAATGTTGATGCCCATGTTGATGACCATGTAAGTATTATTTGTGTATTGAATCTTATTTATCCTTATTTTGTTGAAGTTGTAAATTATTTTCATGGATATTCATATGGTTATTGACAAACATCTATTTATGACTTGTTTAGGATGATTCCAATAATATTTTGATGACCTTTTTAATATAAATGTTGTTGATGTTATTTTAAATGATAATATTTTTAGTGACATAGATGATCCAAATGATTCACAAATTTTCAAGATCCATGGATTGCTAGACAAAGCATTTCTCACTCTTCCAATTAATAGGATAAGTCTTAATTTCATTGAGAAGATTGTTGAAGATAGTAGTAAAAAGTTTTGAGGAAGGCCAATTTTCAATTATGGTGAGGTTAATCATCCACATGGACAACCTTTCAAATGTGTAGAAGATGGTTTTGAGACCAGTCTATGACATTCAAGAGATTTTGTGGAGAAAATGGCAATTCACAAGCGTGCACCACCAACAAACGAACATGCCCAATTCCCTTTGAAACATAAAGTGAGATAAAAACATGTTAATTTTTAGGATGAATTGGACATAGTAGCTACAAAAAATGCACACCATCAACAATTTATATGAAGAATGATGCATATACATTGAGCTCAAGTTGCTTGGTTATCTTTTTATTTGTAATGAGATGTTATATGTCCTAAAATTTTGAATCCTTGTAAAGATAAATGTTAGACATGTGGAAAAACATTAAAAATTATTGACATATATAAAACTAATAAAAAATGTGGAAATACACAATTGATTTAATTATTTTGTTTTTCTTTGAAAGTATTTATTCAACCAATTCAACACACTTGGTGTGAGTAATTTTTTAAAATTTAACAATCTCGTGAGGCATGCCTATTCATATTTTGAAAATTTTAAAAACTATAATAACTAAGTTATGAACTAATATCAAATAAACCATATATATGTAAAAGTTAACAACTTCTATGAAACGTATCATAGTAGAGGAACACACTAATTATGGTTATTGTTGTTGGTGTTGGAGTTATGAAACATAGATGTGGTGGGAGTTGTTGTAAGGCACGTCATAAGATGGATTAAATTTTTTTTCCACACTTTAATATCTTCCTCATAAATTTTATTTTGTCTTATGTTCCTATAATGCTCTGCTTCTAATGCAATAGCCCTAGCATTTGATCCTCGAGCCATATCTGAGCCTGTATTTTTTCTTTCCTTACATGTTCAATATAAAGCTTTAGCTCCTTATTCTAATTTTTCAGAGATGATATGGTTATGTTCATTCCTTAAATGTTTTAATTCAAGCTATCCTCCCTTTCTTTGCTAACCTTTTCCCATTGCTCCCATACATCCAACCTGGTCTTCAAATGTCCTAGTTTGTATTCTTAAAAATCATCATCCACCTTTACTTTAATTTGTTTAATACCATTAGATTGGTCCCCAAAATTGGTTGGATGAGTGATATTGGGATTTTTTGAAGCTAAACATAAGCAAAACCTTGGAGATTTAGTAAGTATATGACACTAAAAAAATAAATAGGCATCTAATCCTATGAAGGGATATCACCTGAAGTCTGATTATTGGGATCACTATCTGCACTCAAAATTTCAATAGTTTCCTCCTAACAGCTTTATTTGATCCTTTCCTTTTATATTTATTTCTATCCATTACTAAACAAACACAAACATTATAATTTAATGACATGTAAATTCATTGGTTCTTATACTTTTTGTAGCAAAATGGAAAAAAGTATACCATTATATAGAATGTGAAGGGTTACTACAAGCAAGTAAGATGTGAGGCATTATACAGACTATAATAAGATGGATAACAATAGACCATTATATAGACTGATGGTTCATTGGTTCCTTTCCTTTATGTATCAAAATGGACAAAAGTAGATCATTACACAAAATGAATAGGGTATTATACAAATAAAAAAGATATAGGGGCATTATACAGACTACAATAAGATGGATAATAATAGACCATTATACATACTGATGGTTCATTGGATCCTTTCCTTTATGTAGAAAGATGGACAAAATTAGACCATTACATAGAATGTATATGGTATTATACAAAGAATAAAGATATAGGTCATTATATAGAGTATAATAAGATGGATGAAAATAGACCATTATATAGATCGATCGTCTATTGGCTCATTTCCTTTTTGTATCAAGATGGATAATAATAAACCATTACATAGAATGTATAGGGTATTATACAGACAAGAAAGATATCAGGCATTATACATATTGCAATAAGATGGAAAATAGTAGAACTTTACATAGAATGTAATGGATATTATGAAAACAAGTAAGATGTAGGGCATTATACAGACTTTAATGAAAGATGTTATACAAGTAATTAATATATATACTTGATTTATGTATACCATTACAAATATTGTAAATTTTGTGAGTTTTCCCTTACCTTCAAGAAAGTGGATAAACATCTTTACAGATTTGATGGTATTATTGTGTGATTCCATACCAAGAGGAAATATATAAATGAGGAGATTATGAATCTAATAGGATATTGATTTATGGCACATGTTAACCTAGGTATCCTAATACTTTCACCATAAATTGTAAATAAAACACTCTTGTAAGTGATACCATATGGGGAATATTAATCTATGAAGGCTCATGTTAATAGAATACAAGCACATCATTGTGCGTAAATAAATCACAATGAAATGTCTTTCCTTGGATGACCATGGGTTCTTGATTTTTATACATATCACTGATAAAATTATTACCTTAAACATTAATAGATTGATATGCCCTTTTTTTATCAATCCTATCCTATTTTTTTATTATATGACCCTTGGCAAAAGATAATGAACCACTGGTATCTATCTAAGAATATAATAGTTTACCATTTATTTCAATATATATATAAACTAGGCATACCTTCCATGGATGAGATGTGTGATGTATACTAATTGTGGATCTTGTGGTGTTGCAAAAATAGTACATACTAGCTTACATTTGGAAGGATATTGGACAAGAGATTTAATCTCTTTTTCATTTTCTTCTCTAAACTCCTTTTTATAGGTGGGTTCTTCTACCAATGGCTTCTCATATATTTATTCTTAAGGATATATACGACTTTTGTACCATATGTCTATTGTGCATCTTTCATCAAAATTGAGTTAGTGTTTATATAAATTTGATTCTTCTTCTATTTCAAAAAAATAATCATTTTCAAAAATTATTTATTTCATCATTCTTAGTAATCCAACTTCCTATGTGGGTTCTAATGGCATTCTTTAAACTAGATGTTCTTCTAGAAATAAGAAGTCAAAAATATATTTCATCCACTTTTCACTTGGCATGTATGAATGGCCATATTGAATAGGTTGAGGATATGAATTTATAATAGTTGGTGATATTATATGGAAATTGCATTGTCTTCCATTAACATATCCTTTTCCTCCTCTAGGAGGTGTTGTCCTGATACTAGGTTCATCATATTGCCTTCTCTAGTAGGGCCTCTGCATCATGGTTGCTAGTTTTTGTAATTGATTTGTTAGTTTATATAACTCACCTTATTCATCTTCATTTTATTGAACCTAATATGTATCTTCATCATAATCTTCTTCTTTAATAATCAACTCAAAGATATATTCTAATTCATATAGTTCATGTAAACTTTTAGGTAATGTATCTTTTACCTAATTATTTCATATCTCCATAGAATTCAAATTAATGCTACATGATTATTAAATTTTAAATTGTTAATAACTCATGTTATCCCTTTAAGGAATTTATTATCTCATCACATCCCAACATTATTAAAATTTTCCCCTAATTGAAAATTTTATTCTAGGGCACCACTAGGTGCCAATAATGGCTCTTATTTTGGGACAAGTAGCCTATGTGGGTACATTGATTTCCCACTAATAATTTAGGTGGAGAATACAAAAGTTTGAAATATGAAAATAAACAAGGAATAGTAACATCACACAAGAGAGAGCACTGGGGAGAAAAAAAATATCACAAAGGGAAGCCAAACACATGTACACAAAATACAAAACAACACTAAAAACCATCACAAAGGGAAGCCAAAAACATGTACACAAAATACAAAAAAACACTAAAGAGTTATATAGATGAAAAAACACAAAAAATTATATGCACAATAAAATGGAAAAGGAAACAACACAAAGAATAAAAGGAAGAACAAACACAAGGAATCAAAGAAGAAACTCAACATTGTCTAGGGCAAACATAGTGGCCAAAGTATTACATGGGATAATTAAAACAAAGGGGGAAGAATAATATCTTATGCATTAGATACAAAAATTATTCAATATTCTAATAATGAATTGTTTAATGTGTCACTATTTTATAATAAACTCCAAAAAAGTCACCATGCACATTCTTGAGATAAAACATGTTTTTCCCGTATATGTTGTCTATAGAATAGGGTCCCAACCATAAGGTATTGAATATTTCATGATTTATTATGTTTTCAAATCTACTATCCCAATATAAAATCACATTATCATGCCAAACAAAAACACAAACACACCATGAATTTTTAGAAAGGTTTCTCATAAGGTATTAAGTCAGTTAGAAGTTGTAAGGAAACACATGTTACTGTTCAATCAATGGGTCAATGACTGGTTAAAACCATAAGTTTATTAAATTGAAAATAATCAATGTACCTTTGGATAAATGGTTCCAATTAATTATGTTAATTTATTGGTTAAAGACAAAACCCTAGTTGATCAATACAAGGAACAAAGGTACTAAGACACCATGCGACTAGGCAACTCCACGAAATAATCATATGTTCATAAAATGTCAATAGGGAAGTTATACAAGTTCATTTAATGCTAACATGGTTCACATACTAGATCCACCCATATATATGGTTTAGAAGAGTTTCTTCCAATGTAGTTATTATAAGACACTATTTTTTAATTAAATTATAGAAGTTTTTAAAAGATAAAGTCAAATTTGTTTCTCTCTCCTTAAGCGATATATGAGTTTTGAAATTATGTTGCCTAATTTTGAGTGAATCTATATATTATTCATATATTTTTTTCATAGTTAAATGACCCACTTAACTCTTAGTAGAGGACACATATATAAGTAAAATGCCCATATTAAAAATGGTTCAAATATTCACATGTTTGTGTACTTTTTGGTTACTAGTTTCAATTAGGTAATATTAGTACAATTGTTATATTTGCAGTCCTTATCCTTTTTCTCAGCATCCTCCTCACTCTCTTTTTTATCTCTCCTCTCCTCTTATATTTTAATGTCCCCTACTAAAACAATATTATACAGTCCTAGGTTTGCCAAGTACATAGTTTATGGTGCTATGTCCATCATAACCATATTGTATGGTTATGGTTTAATATGTTGTGGTCCCCTTTGGATTATGTAGACACATCTCTTGTCCTTTTTTTATTTTCTTTGTGATTGTTATGATATCAGATTACACACCAATAAGATTTTAAATTTAATTCAAGATGTCTATAAATTCACAAGCACAATAATACATTTAGAGATCAAACAACTATCAATTAAAAGATAATCCCAAAATCATTTATCATTAATATTGTTCACATGTTAAAAATATTCATGGTAACATTGAAATTCATGTTAGTGACACACTACATTGCACTAGTTTGCATAGCCGATGAATTATTGCAATTGTCACACTTTATTTTTACTAATAGACTACTTATTTGTTTTGTGTTGACATGGTGTGCCATATGGACTTATTTATTTGGAACCTTAATGTCTTAAGAAACTGATCATATAACTTTTATTTCATGTTTGGAACAAAAATAATGTTTCATTAAATATATTTTATTATATTAGGCAATTTTGAACTAACATCAAATATAAATGTTTTTGAATATCAAAAGGAAATTGATGTGTTTTAATGTCTAATATCTTATTGATAAAATGTCAGGAGTGATATGTTATTTGAATGATAATGAATTGTAATCTTATCATAAGTTAATTTTATTTTTTTAACGTTTGGAAAGAGAGTGCTAGCCAATCTGATCCCATCTAAGGGATGCTCATAGGGTGCTATATCCTTTAAATGTGGTATAATAAATTGGTTATTCTACCAAGGATCATGTATACGTGCCAAATATGAATGTTTAAAATATGTGATGCTTTGTGTATTTCACATAGTACTTTGTGGTTGTGAAGTAGTAATAGAAGGTGTAGGAGTTTGTGGACACCATTATTTTGTGACTTGTAACTTCCTTGGTGTGATAGTGGGTCTTGTTACCCATTTTAAAATATTATATTCTGATGTAGGTAAATGGCTATGTTGTGGAGGTTGAATGAGGATCTTGAAGAGTCCACTATAGATATATAATGAAAATGACTCTCAAGTATGGTGTGCCTCAGAAAGGGTATTGCCTATTGATTACCTTTTCATGCATGATGAAATTTATTAGGTTTTATAATCAACTGTCATGGAACAAAATTTTCATGTTGCAAAGGATGTTCATATGGAATCCCAAAAACTATAATTACACTATTGACATGAATATACTTAAGACAACCATGCATTATATAAGGTACTATACAAATTTTATGTATCTAAGGATTTCCATATAACATATCAAAGACTCTATTATGTGGTATAATTGAAAAGGTAGTGGTCATAGGTGTTGGACCAACTTGAATAGGTAAATCGATCTCACCAAAAAATTGTTGCATCTTCTCGTCAAATGATTTGATTGTTTTACTTGAAGGGAATAAATCATCATGTGTGTATACCAAATGTGTGAGTAATTCCATAGTGCATACATTCTCACTAGCACCATTGTCAATCATAACACTATGGATAGGTTGATGATTAATATATGCCCTGATAAATAAGGAATAGAGATTAGAGTCATCATCCATAATCTCACCATCATTGAATGAAATAAAATGTCTCTAAACCATGAGAGGTGCCTCACATATAAATGTACCAATAATACCATCTAATGGGTGTCCATAATGTGATGGATGAGGATGTGTTTGATATGCCATTTTAACTTCTTGGATTGTATTAGAATGATCTTCTAATGGATTATTGAATATATTTTGGTTTTAGTGATCTTTTGGTTGTTATCCTGAATTTGTGAGAGAATCCTCAAAGGTAAGATGATCATTATCAATAAGGACTTGTATTTTGTGCTTTAGTTTATAACATATATTGGTAGAATGCCCCACACATTGTTGATAGTCATAATAGGCATTGACATCATATATTTTTGCTATAGGTTGACTCGTATTAACCACCATATAAGGAGGGAGATATATGAGATGACACTCTACCAGCTTTAGAAGTAACAAAGTTGGAGACTCGTGTAATTATGTAAATTATCTCTTACATGCATTGGATAAGATGAGCCTATTAGTTTGTTATGACACTGTATTAAGTGTGGTAGTTGTGTCCTTTTTAGCCTCAGTAGGTTTTACCTTGTAACTTGTTTTGGTATGAAACTTGTTAGTGGATGTAATTGATGTGTTAGCTACATACTTAAGCTTATTTAATGCTAGAAACTTCATTTATCTATCTCAAATAATATGACATAATTAATCAAAATATTTGAATTTATTGAAAACAATAAACTCATGTAAGTGAGCCAGCAAACTTTGCTTGAATATGTCTTAAATTTATTTATCTTCCATTGGATTTGTCATTTTGGCAAACATTGTCTTATATCTCAAGAAATATTCACTAATTGGTTCATTGGTTCCTTGTTTGATCTTATTAATTTGTGCATATTACATATTTTAAATAATGTTGATGGAAAAATTTGCTAAAAATTGATTGTTAGGGGTTTGAATGATCTTACTTGTTGTATAGGTATATCATAGAACCATCACAAAGCATAGTCCTTTAAGCTTCTTGAAAATACTTTGGTTAAAAGTTTTTCATTAGAAGCATAATCATGGGATACAACATAAAAGGATTGAAGATGTTTTTTAGGATCACCCTTGCCATTATAGAGTGTGAATGTGGGTACACCAAAGTAATTGGCAAAGGGTACGGAGATATCTCGGGTGCAAGAGGGTTATGCAATATATATTATCAATCAATAACATGGGGTGATTTTATATAATTTTTATCACTGTTGGTAAAGTTAGCTTCTAAAATTTTTATAATTTATACCATATCTTGCACATTTTGATCACTAAGGTTTGATGTTTGAGAAGTCAACAAAAGGGATGCAAGCACTTGTGTCAAAATAGGCATTGAAACCCATAATTGGGATAAAGTGTTAATGGTTCCCATGGAGGATGTAGCAATAGTTGTATTGGTTTTAGGGAACAATGGTTCAAACAGATAATTGGTGCCCCCACTAGATGTAGTATGAAATATAGTGCTCAACGGGAGAGAGACAAGAATATGGGGATGTCCTATATCTCTACTAGCATGATCAATAAATGCAAATGGTTTTTCATCAATGATTTTAGTTGTTTTAGTGCATAATATAGTATGGATGATCTTATGAAGATCTTTAAGATTTGCATGAAGACATTTATGAAATAATGTAATAGCTTTAACTTGTTCATGATCTACTTGTTCATTTTCATTATCTTCTTGATCAAATATATCTTCTATAATATTTTTTTCAATATGTGGCTCATTATCATTATTTGCACTCTCATTATTAGGAGAATTTGACATGGTATTAGCTTGAGATATTTTACGTGGCCCAAGTGGTAGCTCAAGATATTCAAAAGGAAGACCACCTAATTTAGGACTACACCTAGGTTGCATGCAAAGAACACAATAAATATGAATGAAACTAGTAAGTAAATACCTTAGGAGGTTGAAAATCCTAGAACAAGCTAGGATTTGCATGGAAAGACATAATGGTCAAGTTCACCAAATATTTAACCCTTGTTTGGAATTAAGGATTGGGAGGAATATGATATTCAATAGTGAAGTAACCTATTCCTAAAAATAGGCCAATTAAGTAATTCAATTTATAATATTTAATTTTAGTGTTGAATTATGAAAAATACTAAATATAGAAAGTATAATGCCAAATGGTATTTTAATTACACAATCACAAGGAAAAAACCATACTTAGCTTATACAATGATGTATAGATAGATTTGAGATGTACAGGTGTGGAAACAAGTTGTCTAATGTTCAGTAAATAGTATTTAGATTTTAGAAATATTATTTTGGTTGTTCAGACACTTGTGTCACCCTGTGGACACTTACGTTGATGCTACTATCTGAATATCAATGTAACTATCCTATAAAAAATGTTCATTGTACTGAGAAGTGACCATCTAGGTATTTTTGGGTCTTTTTGTGTTGAGATGTTTATATCTTACGTACATGATAGGCATCATTATTTGTAGCTCAAACCCTAGCTCTCAACCTTAAGTTAGGCTACCTTGGCAAAAAATGGGTTAGTGGGCTCATGGTGTTGAGTTGACATCAAATAATTCTCTATCAATGAGCACTCCCTATATATCCAATACTATAAGAGGGGCCTCAGACTTATGTAGTTCTCCCCTATGTGTGAGAATGTGCACGCATAAGGTTGCAATATGCTATATGAAGATGCATGTAGTGATCTAGCTTGTAACTTGACAAATATGACTCATGTGCTATATTTTTAGTGCTTCAGACTTGTATTATGACTACTCTTACGATGGATATATAAATAGGGATGAATAGGGCATAATAACTTAGTTTTGTGCTCTAAAATTCAATAGTATGTCTAAGCTTGAGAGGTGATTTCTTGATAATTGTTATATGATTAATGAGTAAACTTCTACTTGTATTTATACTAGCTCTTTGGAATTAATCCTCATGGGAGGGTTAATGAAATTATTATGCCAACCTATACACATAAAGTTTTAAAAATTTGAGTGTTTGTAAGGTAAGGACACTTGCATTGGAGCAGGGACAGTAGCATTGATCTTATTATCTTGTCCTAAATGTAACTGTCAAAGAAGGAGGTTTTGTAATTGATAGTGAATGATATATATCATATTTTAAGCATTCTATGGTTATAGGTGATATAGATAATTAGAGTAATCAAGGTTGGACTAATAAATAAGTAATTAGACCTAGTGAGGTGGTGAATGCGAGCCTTTTGATAGCAAGGAAGATCAAACTGTAGGGTAGAGCCCTAAGATGTATTTGTCGAGTGTACAAAACTAGTTTAATATATAAATCTAGATTTAAGCATCTATATAAATAAATGTCATTACATTAATGACTATTCATGGAGGTCATCTTGAGATGACTTAAATACACGTGAGTAAAATTTTTACAAAATAAAGAATAATTTAAAATTGCTTAGGAAAGTCTACACTATCTAATAGAAAAAATATTCAGGAAGGAAAGAGAAACATGAGAGGAAAAGGGCAAGGGAAAATATAATGTAATATGATATCAAAATATAGGTAAAATGTATCAATAAGAACTTAATATGAACTGATAATCGATAAATACACAAATACCTTAAAACAATACAATTTGACACTAAAACTACCCCGAATTGAAATCAAATGTCTAAAGTCACCATAGTGTGAGAAATGTAAACCAAGAAAAACTACGCAAAAACTTTTTATGTTTTTGGCATTCACATAAATTTAACACCTTGGATAAGAGCGAGAAAAAAAGGCGCTCCACCACCTCCTTGTGGTTGAGACTTGGCTTTGGAATATATTTTTTTCACATGTACAGATCAATATTATGGCAAGGAGAATTGAAATATTGAAGTTGAAGTTGCATTTAGAGAGCTTGACAAAGTGTCGTACTCATACCCTTCCGGGGGTGTGGGTACAAAAAATTCATTATGTGGTAATTTTGGTTTAGGCAAGCTACTTGAAACACACAATTAGTGTAGTGGTCCTCTATGCTTATTATTTTGTATTTCTTGTTGCTACATTATAGATTTCAAAGAGTGTGTTTGGTACATGCATTCAATTAGAAACATGATGTCCTCTATTTCAGGGACCCACTAAAAAGATGCACATTGAGGTACCCTAATTATAAAGATTGCATATTTAGTGGATTGAATCGGCTTGCACATGTTGTCTGTCCATGTTGATGATAAAGATAAAGAAAATGGTAAAGATAATTGGGAGTTTTTACTGGAAACTATTCATTTGTTGGAAGTGATTAGCGTGACATGCTGGATGATTTGCTACCTCCCACTCTTCTGTTCCTATTTATAGTTGTTTCCCATGCTTAAATTTGTTATTGTTTACTCTATATTACCCTTTTTTAATTAAATTTTCTTATAAACTGATTTGTTAGATACTTTTCAACATTGACTAATATAACTATCTTCTATTTTAAGGACCCACTAAAAAGATGTACGTTAAGGTACCAAGTACCTAATTAATGATTGACACTTAATTTTATTATGCCTACAATAAATCACATTTATGGTTCAAATATTTAATAAGTAGCTCTAAACTTGATATTCAAAATGAATTAAACATGTGGTAGATGCAATACTTCTATATATGTATGTGTGTGTGTGTGTGTGTGTGTGTATCCACGATGTTAGGGAGTGCTTTGGTTATGGTCTACAAGGTAGCTTACAATATATGGGACCATCTTGTACTCCCAACATGTAGGAGGCACCTTACTATGCTTCAAATGCAAGACGTACATACCTTATCCCCTACAAGATTTGAACCCGTGATCTCTCTTTTTGGAGCACATGTTATTCACTATTAGGCCAACCCCTGGGTTACACTTGTTATCTCCATCCATGTCAATGATGATAAAGATAAAGATAATGATAATGATACTTGGCAATTTTTATTGGAAACTATTCGTTTGTTGGAAGTGATTGAAAGTAATTAAAGTGACAAGTTAGATGATTTATTACCTCCAAAATTTTTAATAGAAATTGTCCATTTGTTGAAAGTGATTAGGATGACACATTGGAAGATCTGCAACCTCCCCCTCTTCTCCACTTATTTATAATTACTTCCCCTATTTAACTTCGTTATTATTTGCTATGTTAATCTCTTTTTTTTATTTTTATAAATTCATTTATTAAATGTTTGTCAATATTAACTGATATAACTTTTGGAATATAATTTTATATTATATTAATATAAAGAACAAACTTTAAAAAAAAACAAAAAAAATGAAAGATTAAATATTTATGCATTAACTAATATATCGGCCGTGTAAATTTCTACATGCACTTAGCTCCAATTTTTTCCCATGTAAAAGGACAACGTAGGGGCCACCCGCTCCTTGGAGACATTTTTAAAAGGTTTTGCCTTGATTTTAAATTGTAAAGGTGACACGTATGGCTGTATTGTTGAGTTTCATGGTAAAATACAATTAATTTTTTTAAAGATGCAATTGAAAATCAAGGCAGACCATTAAAAAGTATAAAGATTATAATAAATATATAGATTGTATTTCTGATATGAATTGTATTTTTATTTTTGAAGGGTTATATATATATATATATTTTTTTTGATGAATTTACGTGATGATTTTTAGTTAAGAATCAAGAACTAAAAGATAATATTGATTAAATAATCGTAATTCAGTCAAAGGCAGTCACTAGAAATATTGGAGGGCCCGATTGGATTTAGATTAGATCTTCCATCCACCTGCAACCAACCTCCATTCTATAAATAAACCCAATGCAAATCAAAATAAAATATCTTTTGAAACCCACTCTGTATCAATGCACACACTAGCTGTGATCGGTGCAAAGAATGATGTATTGCAATGTAATTTTTGAGATTTTCTTGTAAATATCGGCCAGCTGCCCTGCCACTAGAACTCTGTTGATGCCGACTAAGTCTGCATTCTTTTATGACGCCCTCCTTGTTCTATTTCTTTATATTCTATAAACAGAGCTATGTCATTCACTAACGTAATGACAATAAGACTAGATGACATTTTGTTTGCATTGATTGAAGGCATTAGAATTGTTTTTGAATCTTTTTTGACCCTATCATCCAAATCTGGTCTTGATTATGCAATTTAAACTCTGTTAAAATCTGAGCATGCTTGTGCAATTTAAACTTTGTTAAAATTTGACCCTGTTAGCACTGTTCAAACTATGTATCCTATTGTCCAAGATCCATATTCTTTCTTCCCTCTACGATCAATTCAGTTCAGTTAAATTCAATAGAAACAACTTCCTTGTCAACACCCATTCAAAATTCAAATTGCCCAGTGGAGGGCCAAAATCAATGGTGTTGATTCCTTGCGAATTGATTGGAACAAATCTGCACGCTTCTATGCCTCAAATGTTTGCATGCCTCTAATGATAGTTTAATTTAAATGATAATTTAGTTTAAACAAATAGACTTTGGAAATCACATAATTTGCATGCATACATTCAGACAGGGGTAACAGATGGCCTGCAACTAGGGATAACAATAAAGACATTGAAAGCATAGAGACACCTATTAACTTCGAGACCACTGGGCATGTTTGAAATTCATGTGTGGAAAAAAATAAAAACTAGGACTTGTTTCGATGCAGGGTTTTTTTTAATGGCAAATCTTCATTAATTTATGGATATCCATTTTTTGAAGTTGACATTTGATGATTTTTTTGAAGTGTCTGACAAAGCAGGATCGTCTACATTTTTGAGGTTAAAGTTAATTTTAAGGGCAGGTTCACTTACATTTGACTATAAATTTCCTCATATAAATGTAATTTATCAGTGCTTCGAAAGCCAATATGGAGGCATTCGTTACATACCATCAGATGATAGAAACTTTTAAATTCCACTATTCTAGTCACACACCATCGAATGATAACAATATATCCCCGAGAAACAGTGCAACTGCAAGACACTGCAGGGATTTGGGCAACTTTAGAAATTTTTTTGGTGGTTTGTATTTTAGGTTCTAGGAGGGATTCAAGAATCCACAGTTTCCAGCAAGATATACACTGATTTTTATACAATATAATTATTTAGTATTTTTAACTGTAATTTCATTTACAACTCTTTAGGTCCCAGACGATCATAGGTTGTTGGGGGATGATTGTAAGCTACCGATGCATGACCACAAGCTATCGACGGATGATGGCAGACTACTGTTGGCCCATCAAACATTGTAGGGTACTGTCAGATGCCCATAGTATGCCATTGGATGCCCCCAAAATGTTGTCAGATGCCCACCAACTGTCGTCAAATGCCTTGGATATCATCATATTTAATTACTATCATGATCATTATTCATCTATCAAGTGTCTTTGTTTATCATTAATCATCTTCATTTTTATGTTAATAATCTTTTATCCATGACTCTACAAGGTTGATTATATGGCTTATGCTAAAAACATTAAGGCCTCTAAGAAATTTTAAAAATAAAATAACTTACTATATTATTTTACCCAGACACTAAACATAGGTAATAAAATTTCAATTAACTAACATATTTAATTTATTTGTTTGTGTTAAAGTTAAATAATAATTAAACTGACTAAAACTATTTATGATTTTGCATGCAAAATGCACTAATAAATCTTTTGAAGAAATGTCTCCACTAGAAGACATACTTGGGTATGAATTTGAAATGCCAAATAGAGGTACTACGTATAAAATACCATATATTTAATTAATTAAATATTCTTATAATGATTCAATAATAATGACAAGGTCTACAACAATATTGCATACATAACCCATTGATAAAGGTATTGAAGATATCCTTGAACTGGGAGATGTACATGGGAATGAAATGCCAAACATAGGTACTAAATCATAAATATTATTTGATTTAATGGTTTTTATTTATTTGTACTTTAGTATTAGCATTTATTAAAAAGTAATGTCATACAAACTTTTTACATGTAGAATTCAATGATAAAATTATTGAAGACTTGTATAACATTTTTGAATATATCCCTCACCTAAAAGAAATCACTTAGAAAGAAATACCTGTTGTCCCACTGAATTCAAGGAAATGAAGATATGACATCATAAGTAGTGGTGTTGATGATGAGTTCGTAACACCAAATGAGATATCTATTCACCCAACACAATCTTCAAATGAGATTGCTATGTAACCAAAACATTCTCTAGTTGAAAAAGACACAAAAAAAACTATGCAAAAGAAGAAAAATACATATACAATTAGAAGGTCATTTCAGTATGAGTGGGCATCTGAATACCTATTTATTGAACTTGTTGTTAGGTTGTGGAGCTAAAAGCTTCAACTATGCAGACATGGAGGAGGATGCTGAAGTTCCAGAAGTACCGGCGTCGGCAGTATGACCGACATTGGTCATGATGAATACAAAAGAAAACCGGCATCGACAGGGAGTCGGCCGACGTTGGTCAGCACCAGTTAGACAGGGACCGACGTTGGTCGCCTGTGTGTTCCAGAACTGTTTGTTGCACGAACAGTTAGTTTGTTGAACGGGTTGTTTGCATGTTAAAGGCTATTTCGAGTCTTGAGCTGCATGGATAATTATAGTAAACTAAGAGTCTAAGTTATTGTTTAAGTCTGGGATCTATTTATAGAACCATTGGCATGTATTGTAAAGATGAGCTGAAAAGGAAGGCAAGGAAGATCCTTTCATTTGTAAGATCATTGAGTTGTAGGTTGTTGCAAGCTCATAGGAGATCTACATGTAAGTATGGTCTGTTGAATTGCAAGTTGCAGGTTCATGAGAAGATCTACTTGAAGTACTTTTGAGTGCTTGGAGTACTGGTAGGGTTATTACTGACTGGTTGGAGAGGTGAACACCAATTCTGTGTGTGAGTTGTGTGTTGGGATTATTTTTGGTAGGAGAGTGTTTTGAAGAAGAATTACTGTACACTTGAGGTGTGGGAAGCCTCTGTAAGGTGGAAGAGAGTGGTGTCTCTTTATTGTATTATTTTTTGTACAAGTATTAATATAAGATTGTATATTGTCTCTCATATTCTGTGCTATGTGTGAATTCTAGTTACTTGTACTTTTGGATATTTCTGCATGTTTAATTGCTTATATTTGGTAATCATATTGTGCTCTTTCTGAGGAGCAAGATCCTAACAAGTGGGATTAGAACATGTGTGTTTGTTCTTGGATTCCCCATCAACTGGTACCAGAGCATGTTTGTTGTTCTAGGGGTACCTGACAAGTGGTATCAGAGCTTTTGGTTGGGATACTAACAGGTTGTATCATATCTGGTTAGTGTGTTTTGATTACAGGTTACTCACAGGGATTTTTGTTTGAGTGGGAGTAGAGCAATGGCAGAAGACAGTAAGCTAAGAATGGAGAAGTTAAATAGCAGGAGGTCCAAGTCCAGGTATGGCAGAATAACCTGCTGGAAATGTGGAAAGAAAGAGCAAGGAAAAGAAGATTGTTGGTTGGTAGTAGATCAGCATGAAATACATGAAGAAGAAGCAGATGTTGCAGAGTTCATTGCACAGGATGCTCTGGTATGTTCTTTGGATAAAGTAGAATCTTGAGTTTTAGATTCTGGTGCCTCTTTTCATGCATCCCTAAATAGGGAAATTTTTCATGAGTATGTCCAGGGAGACTTTGGAGAAATTTGTTCAGGGGATGGTAAGCCTTGTCAGATGGTTGGTAAAGGGAAAGTGAAGTTGAAATTGCAGACAGGTAACACATGGGTGTTGAAAGAGGTCATGCATGTCCCAGTTTTGGAGCAGAATTTGATTTTTGTAAGAAGTTTGGGTGATGAGAGTTGCACAGTAACTCTCACAGCAGACTCTTGGAAGGTTTCCAAGGGTGCACTTGTTGTAACAAGAGGTAAGAAAGTAGGTACGCTTTATCTATCTACTTGTATTACTGATTCTCTTTCTGGGTTATCTACTTCAGCTGTAGATTTGGAGATGTGGCTTAATAGGCTTGGTCACATGAATAAGAAAGAGATGCATGTTCTTGAGTCAAAGGGTATGCTTTCGAATTTGAAGAGCATAGATCGAGGTTTCTGTATGCAGAAGAAGAAGGTAACATTTCTTGAGGAATCCAATGTTCGTGACAAGAGTAGGAAAGCCTTGGTTTTCAAGGAGAAGATGATGGACAGGTATCAATCACAGGGGATGAGAAATTCTGAGCAGAGCAAGGGTGATTTGGACAAGGGTTTGATCCAAAAGGAGCTCGCGGGAAAAAGTCAGTTCTCACAAGAAAAAAATAGAGACCGACGTCAGTTAGAAAACTGACGTCGACGTCCAGACAGGGATTGACATCGGCTATGTGAAGCTCGACGTCGGTGACTCTTGACAGATAAACACTGGCGTCAGTCAGGGGGAACTGACGTTGGTAGTGTGGCAGTCGCATGGAACTGACGTCGGTCGGATGCAGACTGAGATGTGACCGACATCGTTCATTGAGACAGATTTTGGGCAGACAACAAGCTGTCAAGGAGTCTCAAGCGCCCATATGGAGGACTTAAAGGGTAAGTAAGCCTCAAATTTGTCATTTCCATTCTTTACACTACTTGTTGCTCACTGATGGTACAGAACCAGGAAGTTATTAAATAAGCAGAGCAGGTAGATCCAGAAAATAGTGGGAGCTTGGCATGGATGAGGATGTGATTCCTTGGAGAAGAACCAAACGGGAGTTTTGGGTGGAGTTGCCAGCTGGAAGAAAGCACTGAGAGACGAATGGATGTTCAGGATAAAGAAGAGTGGAAATAGATACGTGAGACGGAAGGCCAGGGTATATGGTCTTGAATAAGCTGCAGGACAATGGAGGTTTGATCATTGTGTTTCTCTTTACCAAGTTGGATAATATTAGCTACATTATCCTATTACTGTATGTTGTACTTGTAGCAGGGTTACAAATACAAGGAGTTGTTGAACTAAAGATAAAGCTAGTTCAGAGATTTGTCATGAGGAATCTGGGAGCAGCAAGATTCTTTGGCATGAGTGTGTTCTAGGGACATGGAAGGTCACAGGTTGACTTTGTTTCAGGATGATTGTGTGATACCGGTTAGCACGCTGATGGTTAGACAGTTCTATGAACAGTGTCTTGATTCACATAATGAGGTTGAGTACATGTGTACTAAACCTGAGTTTTTCCAAGCAGTAGGAGTTGTCAGAAAGTTGGAGCCAATCCGAGAAAGAAGCATTGGAGGGCAGTTCAGTGGATTCTTAGAGGGACCAGCAGCAGGTGCACATGTTATGCAGGGTCAAGTTATTTTCTACATGGGTTTGTAGATGTGGATGTGGCAAGTGATTTGGATGACAGGTTGTGCACCACATGTTTTGTGGTGGTTGGTATTCAAGGGTGATCTTGAAGAGGGATACAGAGCCAAGGGAACAAATTAGACGGTGTACAAGTATAGGTACAGTTGCATCTGTTTATCTCCAAGTGGGAGATTGTTAGGTTATGGAGCTAAAAGCTTCAACTATGCAGACATGGAGGAGGATGCTGAAGTTCCAGAAGTATCAGCATCGGCAGTATGACTGACGTTGGTCATGATGAATGCAGAAGGCAACCGACATTGGTAGGGAGTCGGCTGACGTCGGTCAACACTAGTTAGACAGGGACCGACGTCGGTCACCTGTGTGTTCCAGAACTATTCGTTGCACGAACAATTAGTTTGTTAAACGGGTTGTTTGCATGTTAAAGGCTATTTCGAGTCTTGAGCTGCGTGGATAATTATAGTAAACTAAGAGTCTAAGTTATTGTTTAAGTCTAGGATCTATTTATAGACCCATTGGCATGTATTGTAAAGATGAGCTGAAAAGGGAGGCAAGGAAGATCCTTCCATTTGTAAGATCATTGAGTTGCAGGTTGTTGCAAGCTCATAGGAGATCTACATGTAAGTATGGTCTGTTGAATTTCAAGTTGCAGGTTCATGAGAATATCTACTTGAAGTACTTTTGAGTGCTTGGAGTACTGGCAGGGTTATTACTGACTGGTTGGAGAGGTGAACACCAATTCTGTGTGTGAGTTGTGTGTTGGGACCGTTTTTGGTAGGAGAGTGTTTTGAAGAAGAATTACTGTACACTTGAGGTGTGGGAAGCCTCTGTAAGGTGGAAGAGAGTGGCGTCTCTTTATTGTATTCTTTTCTGTACAAGTATTAATATAAGATTGTATATTGTCTCTCATATTTTGTGCTATGTGTGAATTCTAATTACTTGTACTTCCGGATATTTCCACATGTTTAATTGCTTATATTTGGTAATAATATTGTGCTCTTTCTGAGGAGCAAGATCCTAACAAGTGGGATCAAAACAGGTGTGTTTGTTCTTGGATTCCCCATCAACTGGTACCAGAGCATGTTTGTTGTTCTAGGGGTACCTGACACTTGTAGAGCCAAAAAATAGTACTAACACACCAACATAATGTAAATGCACAATACATAGTTAAAAATTTGGAAAGGATCACAAAATACAACTCAAGTTGGACACAATTGAGAAACATTATGGCAAACTATATGAGTCAGTAAAAGACACATGAAAACATCAAAAAAATAGTGAGATGGAAAAATGCAAAAGATTTCATACATCAATGTTATATAATAGAGTATCATAGTCATCAAAAACATCAATGGCATTTCATTGAGAAAGGAAAAACAATTAAAACTTAGTTTGGAAAAGTTGTTCAGACTAATTTGCTTGTCAAAAATACACAATTTTCAACTTTATATCACATTCTGAAAAGAGGAAGACCAATCTCTAATTTTTTATGTTACAAGATTTTATTTTAGCATGTTGGATTGCATAACATTTCACATTCACATTGGTCAGATGCCGGTGCTTGGAAAATGACAAAATGACTCGCAATGATTGAAAAAGAAGATTTAAAAGAAAAAGTGAAAGCCACAATGTTTATATCATTCTCCATTGATGACTTAAAAGTGGTTGAAAACACACCATGGGTATGCATATATGTATATACATTTCAAAATCATTCAAGGCAACCTCACCTTTTATCTGTATATAAAATGACTAAAAATTATAATGTTGAAAACCTTTGAAAATTAGTTATTTCTAATTTGATGGATATTGCTGGAATGAGTTACCATGATATAAGTACTAAGTTGGTGTGTGTTGGTGTATCAATAATGCAAGAGAATAGAACAAATTTATGTGTTTGCCTGCAAACATCAATTACCCCATATATGACTCTAATCCATTGCATGACACATATAATGAATCTTGCTTACACAATTGTAATCACATTCAAAAATGTCACAAAAGTGAAGGAGCTTATTCATGATTTGCATGCGTACATGTCATGTAGTCTAAAAAAGTTTTTAGAATTTTTAAATTTTTCAATTGAAGTGATTAATGAAAAAAACTATTAAAAGATGTCGATACTAGATGGATTTCCATGTATGAGCCTGCATGTAGAATATTTAAAAAATATCAATCATTGGCGGGTTTTATGTTTAAGTATAGGATGGAGGTTGACAAGGCAAAATATTTATTGAATCATTTAACAGATTTTGAAACCCCATGAACATTATGTGGTATTCTTCCCATGTTGAAAGAAATATATTGTTTGACAAAACATGCACAAAATAGATCAATATATATTGTTGAATTCATATGGTTAAGGAAACATGTTTGTCTATCTCTTGATATATTATATTACTCAAATGAATCTTTTAAGGGACCAATATTTGAGAGTTGGAAAACTTTCACAAATATAAAGGACCCTCAAAACTATTTGAAATTCAATATTCATGATTATCTTTGTATTTTCATTTATGGAAAAGATATACCATTACACACTCTCCAAAGATGAACTAATGTTGTTGGATCATAATTTGAAGAAGTACAAGTAACAAGGGTTCTATATGATAATGTCATATGTGACATGCGAATGAAATTGAGAGACATTTCAAAAAGCTTATTTGCTGAAATTCGAGATCATTTTCATAGGAATGAGTTGCTTGAAGCCATGGGAGTGGTGCATCCTACATTTTGGAATAATGCAGATGGTGAAGAAATAATAAATAATTTATTTATCAAATACATGGGTACTCTCATTAAACATTTTAGTAAGTCTGTGAAAATCAATGGTGAGGAAGTTAAGGGTATTTTGTAAAAAAAATTACTAAAAAAATAGTCAATCATTTTTGGAATTACAATAGTTAAACAATATTGGTTGTTAACTGAACCAATAGAAGTAGGTTCTATTATAAGGCTATAAAATAAATTGTATCACAATAGTGTTCTACAAGAAGAAATCGACAAATTTTTTCGATTATATGAATTGTGCCAAATAATAATTTTGGGTTTTGTGGAAGATGAAAATGTATTTAGTACATTATTTTTTATTAAATTAAGACATCAGAATAGGTTGGATAAAAATCTTGAGACATGTTTAAGGTTATATGTTTCAGGTTATGAAGTGGATGTGTTTCCATATGATAGCAATTTCAATTTGGAGTACTCTAATTGAAAGAAGAGGTGTCACAAATACAACTACAAAAGAAGATAGTGAAAGTGTTAGTGAGACAAGACATACAAATGTCAGCTTTAAAACATGGGTTATCAAAGGGTTGTTTGAGATACATGAATGTTAGTTTCTACCATATATATATATATATATATATATATATATATATATATATATATATATATATATATATATATGAAAACCAATGAACAATATTTATGTTATTTAATTCATCAATCTATTACATTATTTATGATATGCTTAATTGATTAGATTTGAGTTAAGTTATTTTCAATATTGATCTAAGTTTTTTTCTATCTTTAGCATTCTACAATGGTATTCTTTAGCATTCTTTACATTGTGAGTTGCAAAAAATAGTACATATTCGATATTCTATTTTTTTAGATTTTTTGACTTTTTAAACTAAATTTACATGGTTAAATCAAAATAAATGGTAAATAATATTTTATTAGCTTTGAAACCAAATTTAAAATAAATTAAACCAATTGAACATTACAACGAATTATTAAACACCATAGCCTAATATGAGTCTCAAGACATTTTATTCATCCAAATAAAAACTAAGCCTTGAGTAAGGAATCCATAATTACAAAATATATTTTAAATATTATAAAACATAAGTTTCTAGTAGTTACAAAAAAACTTGAGGCTTTGATCTCAATTCTCATTGTGTATCAAGTTGTCTTTCCACTTGTTATTGGTTGGTAGTGGCTATGTTGTTTGTGAGGATTGAGATCCTAAATTCTGTAAGATCTTTTGTTGCATTATTGATATTGGCAAGAGTTGCCCGTTTTTTTGCAGCAACATTTCCTACTAAAATTAATGACGGGTCCACTTCATATTTTTTTAAAACAAAACATCAGGGTCCAAGCCATTTTCTCGAATTATTTTTTTCAATGTATTATTTTGCTTATTAAATAAAACAAGTTTCTCCTTGAAAGAAATTACCACAATTTTTTTTTTTGCGTATATTCTTCAGATGCATGTCAAGGACAATAACTTGGTTCTTTAGATTTGTATATTTTGATTGAAAATAAGCAAACAATATTTAATTAGTTAAATATTTTAAAATCAATTTTAATTTTAAAAAGCCATAAACTTACTGCATATTTTTCTTTTTCAGTGTTTGCAAGATTCACAAGGGTTTTATTTTTTACCCATTTGTTATAATACACTTGGGATTTTGCATTTAAATTCTCAAGCTTGTTTAACATTATATCAAGAACACAATCATTAAAGCTATTAGTCACCACAACACTTCTCGAAACTGTTTGGTTGAATAAAACATCAATTTTTGTTGGCTGATGTTCCACCAATGAGTACAATTGATTGCATTGAGTGTGGTTACAGAAATGAATATTTATTTTCTAAATCTATACTTTTGCCTGATGCCCCCATGTTCTTAAATCATCAATATTAGGAAGAATAAAATCATTAACATAAGCTTTAGTATTCTCTACCAATAAATTAGAAGTTGGAAAAAAAGTATGATGGTCATCTATTTGTGGAATCTTCTCTACAAAACTGCCTTTGGTGCTACTAGGTGGAGAACTTGACATACAATGTTGTTGTAAAGGTTCCATGGGCTGAGATCCATGTATTATATCATGTGGGTTGAAAAAAACATGGACATGCCACTGCCAATGCCCAAATACTCTTCATCTAGACTAATTTCACAAAGAATTATGGTTCCCATTGCACTAGATAGACTAGAAAGTGAAAAGTTTGGAAAATTTGATGTTGCGACTTGAATAGTGTCACCTCTCTGCACTGTAATAAACAAACATTTTCCAATTATAGTATTTATAGGGCTAGGATGGGTGGTGGTGGTAAATTTTTTCTTTGAGAAGAATGACTTGAAAATGAGAATTAAAATCACTAAAATGACAAATAAAATAAAAATAATATTAAATTAGCATATATTAAAAATAAAAAAACTTATTTTTATTTAGTGCACCTTGCTGTTGTTGTTGTTGATGTTGAATTCTCAAAGGTCTGCTAGACCCCCCTAGTGTTTTCAATATAGATTATGTTGTTGTATATATATAAGAGTATTAAAATATAACAATAATAAAATTATCATTTTTATTAATTCAATCAAATCACAGATAATTTATGAAGATATACTAGTAAGATGAGTGGAGCGCTGTGCTGAAGGTGCAATATAACTCTGCATTCATTTTCTTCTTGTCATTTACTACTCGAGCACTTGTAGAGTTGATTTTACATATTCTTCCATGTCTGTTTTTTCCATGGCCTTAGGAGGTTGATATCTCTTAGTTGCTGCATTTCTTCTAGTAATTATTTTATTTAATTTTTTCTGTAAGATATATATATATATATATATATATATATATCTTACAGAAAAAATTATATTAACAAAATCAATATTTATATAATTATTTGAGAATCATTATAGTACAATGTTCAAACAAAAACTCCAACTAACCTCATGTGCTTTAAGGGAGAGTGTGTTGACAAAGATTACGAGATTGAGAGTAGATAAATAGTCATTGCTTGAAAATTCAAAATTACTTCATGGTACAATGCAGTGATATAATTACAACATGAAAGCTGAGAATTTTTATTGCACAAAGCAAATTTTAAATCATCTTTAATTTTAATAAAAATAAAAGTGCACCAATCAAATGGTTGAACGCCTAGAGTATGAATGTTAGAATTAGCTACAAGATCTAATGAATCTAATAGAAAGCATAAATAAGAGATAAAATAGTAATAGTAATAAACAATAACTGTATATCTGAGACAATAAAATAAATAAATAAATAACTCAAATATGATAAATTAATTTGATAATTCAATATTAATCTGATATAGAATACACAAATAGCTATTTCTTATATAGAGCAAGGCATGCAAGATAAAGATCAGAGAACTCATACAACACGTGTAGTTCAACTAATATCTAACTATATGAATAGTAAAGTGTAACTGTACACTAAAAAAATAGGTGTCCAACTTGTGTAAATGATCAACATAAGTTGACTACTAATTAAATAATCTTATTCTATTTTACCTTGAATAGTGGAGTGAAACTCCACTGTAACAAGATAGGTGTCCATGTTGACTACTAGCTAAGCAAGCTTATCATATATGGTGCAAATTATTAATAAAAATAATAGAATAATTAAAATAAGTAATTAGTGTACCAATATAAATAATAAATATAAGTAAATACAATAAGCAAATAAATGCACCAACACCCCTTCATAAGCAAAGATTAGGTAGGGATATGTAGATAAGAGTCCCGATAATGTGTAGTCATATTAGGTAATCTGTACAAATAGATGAGGAAAGGAGAAAAACAAAAGGAAAAAAACTCCTCAAAATGAAGGTCTAGGAGACCCCCCTTGAAGAACTAATGTCCTTTGAATAACTGATGTCTCACACCCCTAAAAGAGATACAAGTGAATATACTTGCTCTCCGTGAAAGGTTTGGTAAAAATATCTGTAATCTACTCCTCTATAGAAAAATATTGAAGATCAATGATCTCCATCTGAATTAACTCCCTGATAAAGTGCATATGAATCTCTATGTATTTAGTTCTCTGATGATGAATTAGATTCTTTGAGATTTGGATAGTGCTCTAGTTGTCGTAGTAGATGACCGATGGATTTCAAAATGGATCACCAAGCTCAGTGAGAATATTTTAAAGCCAAATATATTAAGTAGTGGAATTAATAACACCATGATACTTAGCCTCTATAGATGAAAGATAAATAGCATGCTATTTTTTGCTTTACCAACAAATGGGGTCAGATCTAAAGTGAAAGCTATAACCAGAAGTGGACTTACGATCATCATAATTGCTACCCCAATCAGAATCTATGTATCCCACCAAGTCTGAACCTGTACATATTATATAGTAAATTTCATATCTGATAGTGCTCTGAATGTAGCTCAAAATATGCTTGGTAGCTCTTGAATAAAGCTCATGTGGTGTCTGCATAAAGCAAGAAATCATGCCAACTGCATATGAAATGTTAGGCCATGTATGAGTCAGATAGATGAGGGTACCTACAAGATGGAAATACAATGTGGCATCAACCAAGGGAGTGGAACAATGAACCTCAAGTCTAACTCTAAATAAGAAGGGAGTCGGTGCATGCCTACAATCAGCCATATGAAACTGAACTAACAAGTCCATGGCATACTTGGACTGTGAAAGTGTAATCCTAGAAGAAGATTGTGTTATCTCAATCCCAAAAAAATAGTGCAATAGACCCATGTCTGTCATAGAAAACCTATCATGAAGTGCAGTCTTAACACTACTGATGATAGACGTTGTGTTCCCTATAATAATGAGATCATCAATATAGAGAACTAAGTACAATAGTGAATCCTCTTACCATAGAATATAGACATTCAAATATGACAGACATCTCAAGAACCCAACTAAAGAAGAAACATGTCCATCTTGGAATACCAAGCCCTAGAGGCTTGTTTCAGACCATAGATAAACTTCTGCAAGTAACACACCAATGAAAAATCTTGAATGAAACCTTGTGGCTACTCCATATATATCTCCTCATGAAGATCCCTATGAAGAAATGCACTCTTCATATCCATCTGATGTACAACCCAACCATTAAGTTACACCAATAGCTAGTATCAAGTGAATGGAATTCATCTTCGCAATAAGAGCAAATTTTTCTATATAGTCAATGCCTTCCACTTGAAAAAAACCTTTGGCCATTAAGCATGCTTTATACTTATCAATATTTCCATTTGCTACAAACTTAGTCTGATATATCCACCTACATCGTACTAATTTTCTTCCCTTGAGAATAAGAACAAGATCCCAAGTGTTGTTCCTAATCAATGAGTCATACTCTTCTTCCATTGATGAATCCCACTCAACTATCTCTATGGCTTCCTGAAAAGACTATGGATCAGAGCTATGGCAATGTAAGAATGTGGAAGATCATGTTATGACCGTGTTCTCCTTCTTTCTAATAGATCCTTAGCAAGGTGTGTATCTGCCAAAGTTCATCTATCCCACAAAGGCATCAATGGGTAAGGATCTAGAGGAAGAAGAACTAGAATTGATAAATCCTACTAGGGAGGTATTACCTCATCATCCCTATGAGTAGATGAAGCAAGAGTATCATCATCACTGCTATCTGGTTCTTTTAAGGAAGAAGAATGAGAAATGCTAGAAGACAATTCTAAAGGACTTTCTTCAAAGTAAACACTTCTCGCTATAATAAGCTCATGTGAATTTGGATCAATGAGCCAATATCCCTTAACACCATTAGGATATCTCATAAATATGCAAGTCTAACTTTGTTAGTCTAAAACACGATGCTTGTTTGAAGGTATGTGAGCCCATGTTGGACTATTGAAGACTCTGAAATGATGCACATCTGGCTTTCTATTGTACCAAGATTCAAGAAGTGTTATCCCCTTTAAAGATTTATGAGGAAATATATTTTATATATATAACACAATTAATCGCTTCTGCCCAGTACTTAGGTACTACTGATTTTGAATGAATCATACAACTTGAACTATCTTTTAAGAATCTTTTCTTCCCTTTTACTACACCATTTTGCTGAGGTGTGTAAGCAACTGAATGCTAAAGATCAAATCCTTCAGGAGCATAAAATTATTCAAACTTATTATTCACATATTTCCTCCCATTATCTATGTGGAGGATATTGACATACTTCCTAGATTATTTCTTTGCTAGAGCTTTGAACTCTAGAAATCTATCAAATACTTCGCTCTTGAGTTTCAAAAAATAAACTCAAGTATATTTAGAGTAGTCATCAATAAATGTGAGAACATAGTTTGTTTTACTAAAATATAAAGTAGGTAATGGACCCGCTAAATCACTATGAACAATTCAAGGACTTATGTAGCCCTCCAAGCCTTCCCTTTATCAAACTTATCCTCTGGATGTTTGTCTAAGGAACAACCATGATATACACCCATTGAAACTGAATCTGTGGAAGTCTTGTAACCATCTCCTACTGACTAAGCTATTATAAATAGTGGTAGTTCAGATGACCAAACTGCTCATGCCATAGCTTGCTCATTGAATCAATGTGTGAGAGCAAAGTTGTAGAGGAAGACTAAGGCACAAAATGTGAGATTGAATAAAGCTGAGTATGTTTGTCGACTTTTTCCACTGCAACTAAGGCATTATCCTCTAATTTTTTGATTGATACAGAATCAGGTTTGAACTCAAATTTCCTACCAGTATCAAAGTGAGTGATTTTTTAGACTGAGAGAAGGTTAGTTGATAACTCTGGAACATAGAGGACATCCTTAAATACACCACTATCAACATCAATTGTACCTTTTCCTATAATGTCTACCTTAGAATCATCACCTATGAGAATATGAGGCAAGGAACTTAGTTCTAATCCAAAAAATTGTTTTTGATCAGAACCCATATGGTGTGAAGCCCTTGAGTCAATTACCCATGACTTGAGAAAATTTTTCAGTGCAACTAGTGCCATAGCTTTCCCTTTTCCTAAATTTGAAGGAGTGGAAGAATCCTTTAAAGAGGATTGATTGATGTTATTCTTTTTGAGAAGACCCTTAAGTTCATTAATCTCTTTCTTCAAGCAATATTGTTCACTATGAAACCCCTTTTTGCAATAAGGGTAAGGAGTGCTAGTCCTTTTTTTGTGAATCCCCTTTCTTATTAGTGGATTTATAATCTCCTTGTGAGGAAGATTGTTTCCCTTTATTCTTATATTTTTATGACTTATTCTGATTATTTTTCTTCTTTTTAATTGAACTTGTATTTGATACTGATGTTGAAACTTGTTTATGTTGAGGTTGAATTGCAATTAGAGCTTGCAATTTGGATGACTTGATTAGACCCATAACTATTAACTTTTCTTCTTTAGCCATTAGAATCTCAGAGAATACCTCAAAAGTGGGCTTTTGATATGCTATGCCCAATGTAAGTCTATGAGTATGAAAGCTAGAGACAAAGGATGAATATTCAGGACCTAATTTGTGTAAGGCACTAGAAATCGATTGAATATCCTTTTTATCAATTTTACATTTAGAAAGTTGTGTTCTAAGATCTATGACTTTAGTGATGTAGTCTTGTATTGTAGCATAATTTTTAAGATTCAAACTAATGAGTTCATTGTCAATTTGATAACCATGAACCTCATCTATTTTGCCAAACAATGATGTTAATTTATCCCAAGCTTCTTTTGGAGTTGTACATTTGTCAAGATGGAAATTTAAATCTAAAGACATGTAAGACTGAATGCATCTAATTACCTTAGTAGTTTCAAAGAGAAAGTGTTATAACTCTTTTGCATCAATAGGTGGAGTAAGAAGAGTTGTTATGTAAGGCATATATCCTAGCATCATTAACGCATTCCGAGCATTCTGTTTCCATGTTTTATAGTTGTATGCTGTTAATAGTGGGAAATTAAGTTCCCCATGATGTAATTAAAAATAAACCGTCACAAAGTAGAAGTCAAAATACAAAACACACCACAAAACCCCCTAAATTATCTAGTTTTATCCCACCCAAAAAGTATTTTTTGACACTTTATAATTGATTGCAGTTACAAGATTAGATTATAATTTTTCTAGTTTACAAAAAGCTTAATTAGGCCATCTATTCTAAAAGTACAAAAAATATGCACTTTATTACAAAAATTTATGCCCCAATACATTGTGTTTGAAAAAATATTAACTTAAAAAAAAATGGAACCTCAATACGAGTTCATATGTAAATGTTATGAGCCTTTGAAGTTGTAAAAATGAGGACGGGCAAGAGATGCTATTAAAAAACCTAAATTCTAGAATAATATGAAAAAAATGAAAGTACATCAACGAAGAGCAAGAAATTTTAAGCTATTTAAAAAAAAAATAGCTCAAAAATACCTCCCAGTGTTTAAATGGTGAGTTCCTGAAGTTTCCCTTTCAAATCTCCCTGTTGATCCGTGAGGCCTGCCAAAAAAAAAAATTCCTTGCACAGTTTGTACGGTTGTACTTGGGAGCAAAAAAAATTTGCCTCTTGGGTGACTGTGTCCAAATTAGACAAATTTTATATAGATATGTAGGTTTTGATGCCTTCCAAATGCAACCATGAGGTCCATTTTGCTCAGAAACGCTTCAATTTTTAAGTACCTGATGAATTTGGGCATGGTGCTTTTGGATCAAACCCTTACCAATTTTGCCTCATATGCCTAATTTGAACAAAATTATAGATAATTTTGACTATCTTAGACACTCTAAATTCAATGGTGAGCTTAGAAATTCTCCACAAAGCTTCAATTTATGCTTGTATACAAAATTAAAAAATTAATCTTATATCTTGATATTTTCCTCTTGAATATTTAACAATCTATAGAATCAAGATAGCTCTAGTACCATGTTAGAATTAGCTACAAGATCTAATGAATCTAATAGAAAGCATAAATAAGAAATAAAATAGTAATAGTAATAAACAATAACTACATATCCAAGATAATAATAATAATAAAAAAAAAACTCAAATATGATGAATTACTCTGATAATTCAATATTAATCTAATATAGAATATGCGAATAACCATTTATTATATAAAGCAAGGCATGTAAGATAAATATCAGGGAACTCATACAACACGTGTAGTTCAACTGATATTTGACTACATAAATAGTGGAGTGCAACTCCACACTAACAAAATAGGTGTTCAACTTGTGTAAATGATCAACACAAGTTGACTACTAGTTAAGCAATCTTATGCTATCTTATCATGAATAGTGGAGTGGAACTCCACTGTAACAAGATAAGAGTCCAAGTTGACTACTAGCCAAGCAAGCTTATCCTATTTGGTGCAAATTATTAATAAATATAATAAACTAATTACAATAAGTGGTTAGTGCACTAATCTAAATAATAAATACAAGTAAATACAATAAAGTAAATAAATACACCAACAACAAATAATATAGATCAATGCTTAGAATGGAATGTTCAATGGTCTACCCTGCAAAACAATTTTTGCTTTAAAAAGTTCAAACATCTCCATTAGAAAAGGTTTTTTCACACATTCAATTCTCAGTGCCTTTTTACCACAACATTGAGGATTTGTAAAAAAATTAACAAGAGCTAACACAAGTAAAATTGGTTAAAAATTTGAGTAATTAAAAATTAAAAAATATCATACCATCCAATTGCAAGTCATAATGGGACTCCAAATATTTTTTGTCCTCATCATTCAGGAAGGCCTTTGTTGTGACCAGGTCTCCATCTTTGTAAGGTAGACCTGTTAGTATCTGGATATTCTCTATATGGAGTCCAAATGAAATATTTTGAGAGCTCAAGCTCATTTGAAATGAGGAGGAAGTAGTATTGAAGCTTTATAATAGAAATTTCAGAAAATGAATATTTTTCTCATATTACGGCATGTAGATAATGTTGTTGAACTTGCAAGGCTCCACCCACTTGTTGTATGTGTCTTCTTGCTGTAGAAACCTTTATATGATTATGTACATTAAATTTTGAAAAGTGAGTTTTGGATTTCCCTCTGTGCCTTCGCTTGCACCTATGTCAGATGAGGTCTGAGAAATGGAAGCCATGGTAGTGAGTATAACAAAGATGAAAAATAGGTTTGTTGAAGTCAGGATGATGGAGATCAAGAATGGAAGGAGAGTAAGAAATGGAAAAAAGTGCAAAATGAGGTGTGGTTGCCACTTTTATAGGTATTTTATGGGATAAGGATGAATGTTCACACGATGCAAGTGATCTTTAGAGGTAGCATATTATGGTCGAGTAGACCACATCAGCATCATATAGATGCTTATTTCTACCACATAGATAACCAATGACAACATGCATCGATTAGATGTATGCCAACATTATGTGAGCACTCATCGACATACTACAGATGAGCATCGATAAGATAATGACGTCATGTAGGCACTCACTAGCATTGTGTAGGCACTCATCAATATCATGTAGGTGCTCACTGGCATCTTGTAGGCACTTATTGGCATCATGCAAACACTCTCTATTATCATATAGGTGCTCACTGGCATTATGTAAGTGCTCATCTGTAGAGTATCAATGTTCATTGGCATCATATAGATGCACACCGATAAGATGCCAATGCTCATGTATGACATGTCGATACTCATCTACAAAATGTCGACACTCATATACAACATGTCGATACTCATCTATAGCATGGTGATACTCATCTACAGTATGCCCATGCTCATATACAACATGTCGACACTCATCTGTAACATGTCAACATTCATCTTAGCATGTCGATGCTTATTTATAGCCTATCAATGCTCATCTATAGTATGTTGTCGCTCATTTTCTACATATTTTTGCTCATCTACTGCATACCAATGCTCATCTACCGTATGCCAATGTTGGTCTACATTTGATTGAGGGTCAAAAAACTTGATCGAGCTTATACGATTCACCACGTGGCATCACATGATTTCCATGAATAACTATATGCCTTCCAAACTAATTAACCACCATTGTAAATCCAACTCACCTAGGAACCTCCAAGGATTTTTTAATATATCCCACTAAAATTAACTCTACCCCGATGGTGTAAGAAATGCCATAAGAGATGTAATTTTCTATTTTCAGGGGAAATATATTGACAACATGTATGAATAGAAGTAACAAGATAGACTTTAGGACCTCAACATATTTTTCCACATTAGGAATATTACATCATTATTTCTAGCTACACGTTAGACATGGAGACCTATTTTAATAAAATCATCTCTCATGACATCCTTGTTCAACCTAAAAATAAAAACAAAAAATCTAAGATGTTGCCACCCTACAAACTATAGACTCCTTTACAATCTCTAATGTAGGTCATATAAATCTAATCACTATCTTGAATATAGGTTCAGTGTAAAATGTGGGGCCCTTAGCGTATGGTATCACATGAAATACCCTACCATCTCCACTCACTATATTACATTTATATGACATGAATCCATTTTAAAGGGGTTCATAACTTACAAGGTGTTGACATATTTAATTGGCCATTTTCTATTGTCAAGTGTGGATGAAGATGTCATGAGTGTTGCTTTAATTGTGGTAGGCTCCACAAGATGTGTTGATCAAGGCATTGTAATGTTGTGACATGGGGACATGATATTGAGTTTATGAAATATATATATATATATATATATATATATATATATATATATATATATATAGAAAAATATAATATTATTAATTATAATATAATATAAATATATTTTCCATAATAGATGATGGTAGGGGTTTGAAGCTAGAGGCTATATCTACTCTTGTTAAGGATGGTAGTGGCCTAAAAGAACTTAAATATATGTGAACCTCCTATGTTGAGGCCCTTTCAAAGGAAGGGCAGTTTAAGCCTTTAGCTACTATTAAAGCTAACCCTGAAATCTATTTTAATGAAAAGGAGCTTTGACTGATATAGGAGAGGGAAGATTGGCTCTCTACCAATGGAATGATCTGTCGGTTCAATGGCTTCTGGGCCAGCCTTCCAAACCTCCATGATTGGATAAGAAGACATTAAAAATCTCTAGTATTCAATAATATCTGGAGGAGATGTGTATAAATTTCATGTGGTGACATAAAAATTGTGTGTTTTGACATCAATGGAGGGGCTGCTACCCCATATAGCAATGCCTAAGTATTGTTCAAGCTTTCCTTGATTGTCTGGAAGCATGTATGTCTGTCATATCCATATGGTTTTCCTTGATGAGATGTTGAGCCTGACTAGGATTCTTATGAAGGTGCAACATTCCTCTATGCTCTGTAACTCATATAAAACCAAAAGTTGCCTTAAATACGTATAATATTCTAAATGCCTAAATGCCAGCTCAAAGCCCAAAAGACATAAATAAAATCTATCATGAGATCTAGATGGCACATTTTGCATGAAGTTTTGGAATTAGAATGTTGATGATTGTTGGCACATATCATGCCTAAGTACAGTATGAAAATGAGTTTTCATCAACAAATTCCAATCACCCATAGTTTTTCCAACACCAACTAAATATTTCAATTTTGAACATGTAGGGCGATTTTGACTATTTTCTATTTCATTACAGAAAGTATCGACATCTAATTTTTGGATTGAATCAACAATGAAATGATGCTAATGTGGAGGAAATACATTAAGGTTATGGAATTGATCTTGTTGCTTTCATTGTGGTTGAAGTGAGTACCAATGCTTTTGTGAAGTGCATGCCACATAGATAAATAAGAAGGCATCGTTATATAATATACTAAAATAATCAATACAATAGAATATAAAATATATGAAATAATAGTATTTATTTCTAAATATATTAAAATACATATTACATAATCTAATATAATATTCAAAGATATATGCCATAATATAATATTTATGTGATATAAATAAAAAATTTATATATAAAATATTTACAAAACATATTTAAACCGATAATTAATTAAAACAAATAATAAAAATACATAAGCATTGTAACAGGGAATGCTCGGTTTGGTAACTACACATAGCCAATGACTGAATAGGTGTATGCTCATTGTTCCTCATCGAGGTAGTTGTTGCATGTTATTCATTTATTCATCTATTATCTATGGAGGGCATGGTTCTACTCTGTACTCGTAATGTAATTTAAATGATAACATCTATTAGATTTTGTAGTATGCTTTAGGATAGGTGAGGATAGCTAAAGGGCCAATCCTAAGATATTGTTGTGAATACGATTGTAATGATAGCTTATTCTTCATGTAATATACGTATACATTAAAGATATGATGGATCCTCATGACGGGGAGAAGGCCACATGGTAGACATGATTTTTATTAGTCTCAAACAGACCAAAATGGTGCTCATACTCTTCCCCACCCTTCCCATTTTCATTGAAAAGTGCAAAACTATGTCTCAATAGTTCATCCAGCTCTCTTTGGCATCCTGCCACTGGACAAAACATGCTTAATTAGATTATTGTTATAAGTCTGGGCATTATCCATGGTAGCCACACTATTTCCTGTAGAAGACCATTCACTTTCAGTAATAACAATTGGAATATTGGGTTGTCCCAATTTTTCCATGGCTGATAAAAAAGAGTGGACAGGGGTGTTGAACAAGCTCTTGTACATTTGACCACCATTGTTCACAATAACATTTGTAGATTTGAACAACGCATCATCTACAAAAATTTGTTTTATGTCTCCTTTGTAGCTAAAGTATGGATAGACCTGGGCCATGAAGGGTGAGCCATTATCTACTAGAAACTTGGGGATAATGCTCATGGTGTCCTTGATGTCATTACAAAAGGCTCCCTGAGTTGGAGGATACGAACTTGACAAAATGGTTGCTGTATGTGTTGTGGATACCTTTATGTTCTACAGATTAGTATTACAAACTGTAGTCTGAATGTTGTGCAAAAGAGTTTATGGATTTGGCAAAACCTCATTTGCAATCGTAATGTATTTGATGTTGGTGGATGGATAAAATGGGTGAATGTTATCATTCACCCAACCATTTGCCACACCTGGTCGTTTGCTATCTTTTGAAGCTCATCATTGCAAATTCCTATAATCACTTCAATTCTAGAATTCTTTAACACCTTTTGTACATTCCGGTTTGCATCGTATAATCTAACCTTTCCTATAATGTTACTTGATCTAATCAGATTTACTACCTAGTTTGGAGGAGGTAAAATGTTTTTAAAAATCATTCCATAATAGACTCCTATTTTCTCACCCTCCCTGAAGCAAAAAAACAAAATCTAAGCCATCCATGTGGCATGCAAGAATCCAATTTAGGGATGAATCTAAGGTTTGTTCTCCCAATAAATAACACCTCCAACGTAATTATATGTTGAATAATATATATATATATATATATATATATATATATATATATATATATATATATATATATATATTTTGTAATATAACATGTGGATCTAATGTATTTGTATTTATACATCAATAAATAATAATACAATGTTTATGTTTGTAATGTAATTAACATCTAATCGCTGTTGCATTTACACAACTTCACAATTTTAATGAATCAATCTAACTAATGGAATGTTATCCTAATGTTTAAGATTTTATGAACTCCACTCAACAATACATAGAATGGGTTATATGTGGGCCTATCATGCTTTTGTTAAGTACCCAGGTTTGGTGTGGACTTATATTTACAAATTAAACAATTCAATTTCTCAGTTTTATGTTCCCATATTATGGTTTCAACGCTTAACACTATATGAGTAGATCATATTTTAATTAAAAAATCAAATTAATAGTTGCCTCAAAGGTGAAAGTTACGTTGGAAGGGATTTAATTTTCTAATTTGGTTTTGAAGGGTTTTGTAAAGTGAGGAGTGTAAATTGACAGTTGTAACTCACTTAAAACCCATGATTGATTACCACATTTCACATTTTGCACACGAAGTGTTAAGCAAGAATAATTTTATGGCGGAGGTGACAATGTAAAAATCACTGTTTGTTTCTTCATATGACGTGGAAATGAGTTGTGTGAGGAGAAGACATTTCATTTCATAGTGAGTTTGAGAATCGCAAAGTGGTAAAATATTTCAAGATGAATTGGGAGGTGATGGTGAGGGGCAATTACAGGGTATTTCAAGTGATATCGGATACAAGAGGGCCCATATTATACACCAGACCTAGTTTCAAGGTAAATAATGGATTTAAATGACTTGCACCCATTTCAAAGTGGGCTGTAATGTTCTATGTGACGACATCTTTGATTGTCCATTTTATATTGTCAACAATAGTGAAAAACGTCATAAAAACTTATTTGATTGTGGCAGAGCTCCACATTTAATGTACGACTCTAATTAATACTGCAATATCTCTAACCTAAAAACAAAATATTGAAATTCTAAAATCTACATTTATATATAATAATTATAAATATAATATATAATATATCATATTGGTAATTATATTATATATTTATAACTATTGTAATATATAAATTACAATATATATGTAGTTATTAATATAAAATATAATTATCTATATGATATATGATATATTATTATATTTATAATTATAAATTGTATAAATATATATTTAGATAATTTATAACTATAAATATTATATATATATATATATATATATATATATATATATATATATATAGTTATAAATAAGAATGGATATAAATGATTTCAAAATGCACACCCATCATTAAATAGAATTACATACAAAAATAAATATAAATGATTATATAACTTAAATTATTAATTAATAAAGATCGAAATAAAAGAGATTATTTGAAAGATCCTATCCATTCATATATCATGAATCATATATACAAACAAATAAAAAATAACAACTTAGATAGCACTTCTACCAACCATTAATACCAATTTATACGTATCCTATAATTATACTTGTTCATTGTTGATTGTGTATTTTTAATTTTTTACCAAACGACATGTTTTTAATCGTAACCTTGAACAATTTGTACATTTTAATTTTTGGATAACGTAAACATTTTTCACATTTTAGTCTCACTTTCCACCACTTTCAACATCAATGTGCTTCATACTGTCAGATGTTCCCCTGCATTTTGTGGAGAAGATTTCTTGAAGATTGTCTTCAACTGGGTTATGGAGAAATACTAAAGCGAAGGCTTATGCCTAGATCTGTCCTGAAACTAACTTAAGCAAAGCGCTGAAGCAGGAAACAAAGTATGGATGCAATTATTAGACTATTTAAACATCAAGCTATGTCCATATTGTATTAATTGTAATGGTTTGCTCCTTAAGGCGAAAGTGTAATTCAGATATAAAAATAATAATAATAAGGATCCTAAAGCATCTCACAAGGAAGCTCATAATGCCAGCGAAGGATTTTATAAAGTAAAAGCAGTAAAACGCAGAAGGCGGCCCCCATAGATTAAAAAGAATATTAAAACAGAAAGAATTCATTGTAACATTTCTCCCATGAAGAAGGTCCGGAAGTGAACATGGAAACATTGGGACTGATAAACAATCACAGAGTGATTCCAGAAGGTAACCATCAATCAGATGCACATAATCAAATCCTAAAGCATTAAAAAAAACAAAATAAATTATAATGTTTCAGATATAATCACAGATTCAAAATATGATTATCATAAATGATTTGCAAGTGGAATATGTGAAACCCTCAAAGGCCTCCAACACTGAAGAGACTTGTATATTTTTGAGTTGTAAAGATTTCATAGAAAAAAATCAGTCGTGGAGGCTCTGAGAGTGTTTAGGTTTGTAGCTTCCTTGGACCTACAGAAGGCGGATCTTCTGAGTGGCATGATCTCTTTGTTGGGCTAGATTTGTTGACTCATCAATTGCTCTCCATTATTTTCAATGACTTGTTTTTTTATTATCAAGTATGATTCACATGTATACTTTAAAATTTAGACATATTTCTCCTTCTTGTGTATATGTGGAGATGTAAATTTTGGGTATGTTTTTTTTGGTTGTTTTTTTGTTTTAACATTTCTTGGTTCAATAATAAAAATATTGATTTTATTTTGTAAGGATTTTTTTAGAAATGTTGATAGTCAAGTTTATAATATACAAAATGATTATGATAGTAAGTATATTATAACCATTAATATGATGAAGAACAATCAGAGGGAAAGAATAGGATATTTTAGGGATGGATTTGAAAAAGCTCACGCAGATACATATGCAAAGTTCAGTGACATGTTACATCTATCAATTTAATTTTTAGCTTCTACTAAACTATTTCAGTTATCCAATACATGATTGAAACAATTGTCATCTCAGTGAAAACATGTGTCAAATATCTAATGACTCCTCTAAAAAAGTAGAAAATGCACCACGTGTCAATTTAGACGAGTCTAAAACTAATGAAACAAAAATTATGACTATTTTAACTATATAAAACCGATTTAGATGACTCTAAAACTAATTAGATGAAAAATGGAAAGGCTTCCTCAATGAAAGACACATTCTATATAATATAATCGATTGATGCAAGATAACATATGTGAATAGATATAGATACATACATTTCCAAGCTTTTTCCATTCTCATTCTCAATCTCAACATGGTGCATATTTATTTTATAAATTTTTATGTAATTAGCACTTGGTTGTGGACATTTGGATTTTTGTGATTTGTTGTAATTTTAGACTTTTGGCTAGCATTTGCTTAGGGTGTGATTTTATACCTGGTGCCTTTTTCATCGAGCATGTATATATATTTTTAAATCTTTAAAAATATAATTGTATGTTTTAAATCAAAATCAAAATATTATTTATATATAATATGATAAAGAATATCATATTGCATTACCTTAAGTAGTCAATCATGGTAGTGTTAGTTACCCAAGTTGCACTCTTTTGAAGTAGACTGTTCAAATCCACCTCAAACTTGGACTAACATGGGATTGACCTATAGGTTGTGGGTTACCTGTAGTCTAGGCCAAAACTCTAGCTTATAGGGCCAACTCCCCAAATTTATCAATTTGAATCTTCCTCTTAAGACCTAATTATATTGGGATGAAAAGGGTAAAGATGAAAACTTAGAAAGAAACCTACACTAAAGTGGTGATACACGAATACTTGACTGTCCATCCACTCACATTGGACTCAACAACCCTAATGGGCTAAAAAAACAACTGAACAACCATCTTCTAAAGTTATTATGCAAGAGTGATTCATGTGGAGACAACATTTGGTAACTAAGGAGCAAAGGTTATGACAAGAAGGTCTACTATGAGACTCTTACTAGTCTGATCACACTTCAAACCTCATCACCAACACTTCTACACACCACATAACTGCATAAGACATTCTGTTAGCATCTGGATGAACAATGCCCTGCAAAGGAGAGAAATTCATCACATATGTAAATCATAACAAGTATAACACATTAGATAACATCACGAAAAGAGATACAACAATTATTCATTAATAGTCCAAGAGGTCTATAGGGGTAAGTGCATAGAGTTAGGGGACAATTCTTTGGACATTACCTGTAACGTAATCACATTAATTAATAAATGATCACATTATTTAATTAACACAATCACGTTATTTAAATCTAAGCTTAGGATTGCCGAGCCATAACATGATCGTGTTATATTAAACAATAATGTGATCACGTTACCTATGTGTAAAATAAAAATAAAAGGAAACCCGAATGCAAAAATACTCATTTTGCATTCGAGTTCCCTAGGTCTCCCCTTGCTTTCATAATCACATTTTGCTTAGAAGACTCTAAAGAGTGCTAAGAAGCTGCTAGATTCATCCCACAGACTTGCTAATCAATGATGTCACCACATAAGAGAGGAAAGTGATCAAAATCTTCCCTATTTAACCCTAATTTTTCATAATTTTTATTATTTAATCCTATTTTTTAAGTATAATTTATTTTTTTGAGCAACCTATCCTGCTAACCCTCCCAACCCTCCACAGATCCCTCTAGTTGCTCTTCCTCCTAACCCTCCATAAAACCCTGTTATTCCTCCTATCCCTCCACCTAACCCTCCTATAGTTCCTAAAAACCCCTTGGCAGTCAAGAGGTTTTGAATGACAACATTATGGGAAACAAACTTAAAATTAAAGAGTTAATTGATAGAATGAGGGATCCCAATTTGACCAACCCCCACTGCACTCAGCTATCCAATTCCCTAAAAACCTTATTAGGTCAAATTGACTCTATAACAAGTCAAAGTGACTGATAAAATTCATATAGGGATACTTGTAGGGCATATTATACTGACAAGTTATTAGCCCTTTAGGTCAAAAATTTGGATATTTCAAAAGTTGACATTTTTGCCCTATTCATCAACCCAACCACCAATGCCCCATTTCCCATAACTGCTAAACATTTTCCTATCCATTGTTGTGTACATAATTTAATCACAACTAATTTTTGGGATCGATGGTGGATGGTCTTTGACTATTCACCATGTAACGACCATGAGGTCCCATTATATTTTTTGAGGAAAATCTACTATGAGTTTATCCTTAACTAGATTCCCAATTATTTTGATTTTAGTGAGTTTTAGGGTCAAGGAAAAGGCTTCACATAGGATTTAATAGGTGCACATCATGTACCTAATCAACCTACATGAATCCACATCCAAAATTTTCTTGAGCCTGAGATCCCCTTCATAGTTTAGCAAGTCATGGAGATAGACATTCTCCATGCTCTTAGTTCACTCACTGATACACTTATTCAACATATGAGTAGGCTTTCATAGAGTGAAGCTACAGATATGCCATAGTCTACTTGACCCTGACTCCACCCTTGTAGTTCATATGGAGCTATGTAAACAAGACCTTATGATGATGATGACATCAGTTGTTCAGATGGCTTAGATCATATTCTTATGAGTGATGAGTTTTTGATACACACATTTGGCATGTAAACATCAGTCACCACATAGATGTAGGTATATGTTATATAAATGTCATTTTAAATTTAATTTATATTTATAAATTTAATTTCTAAGCTAAAAATTAATTTACATAGAAATATAATATAATATGTATGTCAATTTTTATGTCGTAGGAGGTGATAGTTCCTTCATCATCATAACTAACATTTACAATATTTGATTTGCCGTAGTCATTATTTTCATATTCGGATTCAACTGATGGGCCATCCATGATTGCATCTACCTCTGTTAGGATGACACCATTTACCTATATAGAGGTAAAAATTATTTACATATATGTTTTGCTCTTTGCATTTATTAGGACTGTAGTTGTTTACATATATGTTTTGCCCTTTGAGTCTAATTTGTAACTTCTCTTCTCAAGAATTAATGCAAAAATCACACAATCGAAAACGTAAAATTCATGAATGGTCTTTTGTTGGACCATGATTCCTTGGGAGTAACATCCTATAATGCTTTTACACTAGTGTATTGTTTTCAAATTATGTACCTTATTCCCAATGACAACCAAAATTATCCTAAGATATAGACTACATTTCATTGGTTCATCCTATATGTATCCCATGTACTAAAACAAGGTTAAAAAACATGCATTATATTCCTTTTCAGTATTGGCATTTTTATAGAGGTTATGGAATGTATTTACTCTATCATTTAAGTAGATATCTAACAAGTAGTGTTGTCTTTCCTTGAACGTCACCCAAGTGACTGTGGGCATATCTAAATTCATAATTATTTCTTGATAGTCCCAACACAAGGCTTTTTCATCTAAAAGTTGTAAAATAAATAGCATGCCCATACTATTTATTGAAAAATATATTATCCTAAAGTAGCTTTTCATACCTATTAGCCAAGCATCAACTTCCCTAACAAAGATTCATCCTTTGAATTTAAGACCCTTTTCACTTTATTTAGTTTGCAGGTAATTCCATCCAAGATTTGATGTGTGTCACCATTGTCATGAGCTCCACTAGTGGATGATATTCCATGTAATATATTGGTATATCTCTCTTGCTGAACATTATGTTCATAATCACTCATGTAGTGATTTTATCCTATTCCATAAAATAGATACAATGGTGTGACCCTAAGGTCCTATTGGAGGCATTTGTCCCCATCTATAGGTTGTGCCTAGGGCTCCTACTCATACTCCTATGGTAATGTCCCAATGTTGATGAGTGACATGTCGATATGATTTCTCTACTTTTGTGTCTCTTGATTATACCTACGTGGGTGATGTACCTCCCACTATTTTTTGGCTATATGGAGCCTAACCTCCCCTAACCTTAACAATCTCATTGAGAGTCTTCACCTAAAACTCTAAACCAACCACATTTTCCTCTAAGCCAACTATCTCTCTCTTATTATGAGGTAACTACACATATGTATGATAAGTAGGGAGAAAAACATTTATATGCTTTCTTATTCACACACGAAGAACCACATCCACCAAAATATTATCGAGGCTCAAATAATCCTCACTTTAAAAATACTAACCAAATTTCTTTGATCATGCTCCACCACTAAGTGATTCAATCTAAAACCATACAAACAAGAGAAGACATTAGGTTTCCATTCACATAAAGAAATAATAATTGAGTAATAAATTAGAAAGTAACTAAAAATAAACCAACTCACTACTTTACTTGGGTAATTTCATGTTAGTCTAGGTATAATTCCTAATTGGACCTCATCTTAGCATTATCCTCCTATCTTGTTGGTTCCTCTCTAACAAGTGTATGCTCACCCTTTTTTCCCCCTAAAATTCATCTCCTTGCCCTCTATTTTATGATTGTTTCTACATCTAAGTATCTACATATTATGGTGGTGGTTGTACTTAATGTTGGCATCCTACCATAATTGCAACCTACAAAGGATATTTTTCTAAATGTACTCCTCTAATTAGTACTTTCTCAAATTTTTTTGTGATGGTAGTAGAGTGTCCACCTCATTCACAAACTATCCTAATTACCCTAATATAGTATAACTACCAAATATATCATTGTTAGTGTGTCCACCACTCATGGAAAGTCTCTCAATACTTAAAACCTATGTTATGTGCATCAACATCACCAAAGTATTACACCCAATTAACAACCTTACCTCTATCACAATGCTTTATCAAAGCCACAATCCTACCTTTAGCCGACAAGCCTAGTATTCTAATCAAAACCTTGAAAGTGATAGTCCATTCTCAAGGGACTTGTGGGAAAATTAAACTATTTTATGACACATCCTAATTGGTGAATAGGTTACAAAGGAATCTACTCAATGGGACAATAATCCCCACCTACACAATCCAGAGTATCCCTATTATATATAGTGTGGCCACATCATTAGTCATTAATTTCTCTATAATCCTAAGAAGCCAATCATATTTCATCACTCTACTCCATGACATGTAGTCACCTTTAAAACACAATTTAAAAAATCCCTAAACACTCTACTAATCTTGAAAATTCATCCAAAAGGAAGTAGTTACGAGGTTCCTACCTAAGTCAAACCCCTATTTTTAGACAAGTAATAAATCAACATCCAATATAGTCAAACGTGTAATATAATATAAATTGAAGATCTTAACCCAAGTATATTTATATTTATCAATGAAAAAAAAGAAAATAGTATATTATATATTCCCTTTCACTTTAATCTTCTAATTTTGGTTTTGGTACAAGGATGCTACTCTGACACTTCAATAAATGGCTTATCAATTTAGATCTAAGTGTATTTTCATGTGCATGCTTGTCTTCTTATTTCCTATAATGTGTCATAGCATTCATGTACTTATATAGACAAATCTTTTATATACAAGTGCTCCTATTGATCATTTTGGTTTCCATATATAAGATTTGATGTACTTTATATAAAACTAAGTGAGACCTTGCTTACATGAATAATTGATGGATGGAATAGACACTCCTCCCTCTCGACGAGCTAAGACAAACATAGGCATTACTATTGCAATGTCATCTATAAAGTTGCTGACAGAGGTATATATTAGTTCTTATAATTTTAAATTGCAAAAATAGACTTGTTTTAATGATTTTAGTAAATGTACTTGGGGAAAATATAACTTATAAAAATATATTATGTATGCAAGGTTGTTCTATGATAGCTAATAGTCCAAATCAAATGGTGATTGGGGTAACTTATCATGTTCCTCCCATATTTGAGATGCCTATTTGGATAGCTGAGCTTGTCATTGACTTGATTGAGTAGGATCATGAGCTTGCAGTAAGTGCACAGGTTTAAATGATTTTTTTTATTGTAGTTTAAATATAATTTATTAACAATTATTTGAATGTATTTTATGTTAATTTCATAATAATTATTGTATTTAAATAGGGTCAGCTGCAAGCTAGCTATGAGCATAGGACCCACAGTCAGACCTTGGAGTAATCCAAGGCATTAGAGGGGTCTCCATCTGTTAGCAGGGCATCTTAGGGAGAGTCATCTTCAAGGAAGGAAAAGAGAGGGAGGCTATTAGATGAATAAGATATCTTAAACATGAGATGTACTTTTTTTATGCCTTTATGGTGATTGATTCATTTTTGGCATTCTATATGTGTATATGACATTCAACCAAATTAGATACTATGTTGGTATATGTAATTTTTTGTATGCCTATCACGGTAATCTATGTATTAATAACATTGGATATGTATGTGCCTATATTGTATGCCTATCATCGAAATCTATCTAATTTATATTCATTTTTTATTTCATTGTGTGTTATTGTACAATGTTGTTTTGATCTTCTAAATTATTATCTATCAGATCTTGTATTTAATTTTATACGTGCAAAAATTAGGATTAAAAAATTATTATTTTCAATGCTATAAATCTCAGATCTTCCATATTTTTTTAAATTAAAGTTTTTATTTCATTATGTGTAGTGGGAATTACTAATGACACTCTTCTCACTTAGGCTTAATGGCCTTATTCTCTTTGTACCTACTTCTTGTACACTTTGGAGACACCTCTTGGTGTCATTAGACCTCTTAAAAACCTCTCACATTCATTATCTAACTCATTTCATACATTCCATTCACAAACATCCTCTCACTCTTTCACTATCTTCTTACTAGGTAATCCTCTTAGGTTTCAAACTTACCAGAACTTGATATAGGTCTCAAGGAGTCAGTCTTCTATCATAGATGTTCTTACATGGTCAAATCACACCTAACTTAACCTATTATAAGATATCAAACACACTTTAACATTCAATTACACATTTAGGGCACAATAAGGCACAACAAGGCACCCTACACAATAAGACACCCTATAGGCCTATGACAACAACATGGAGTATTAGTTCAATTTAAAATCTATCATGCATCTTATAAGAGCTAAAAAACCTCCTTTGATGATGGAACCATATTCAAATTCCATATATATTCAATGGCATACTTGACAATATTAAGAAACAACTCTTACTTCCCTTTACAATGTGACTGTTAACCCAAAATAGGGTATAGATAGGGTTTCTTTGTTCTGTTGGACTGCATGTTGATTTTTTACCATTATTTTTTGTATAAAAAATAATTAACCTTCCACCTTAATGATTATTATCTATCTATATATCACTATGTACACCAAAGTCATATTCCATTCGTGAGAAACAACCAATTACTTTCATATTGAACTGGACCATAGGCAAAACATGGTATATGGGTATATGTCTTACTCATTTATCTGTAGGTTTGTATAGGTTAAATACATTGAAAACTAATAACATGATCAATTATAGCTTACCAACCTAGTGGAATCACTCCAATATCCCTTCCTTGATTGTGATATATAATCACTTCTTGGTTACCACCTATAGTCATTCATCCACATGTAACCTTACACAAATGACAACATATTCATGGCCTTAAGGAACTTCAAGGATAACATGAAACTAATGCAATCACACACAATAAATGGATAATCCACAACAAGTCACTTTTTAGGTCAATAAGTCAATAGTTCAATTACTCAATACCACCTAATAGGTCAATATGCCAATAGGTCAATTACCACCTAATAGGTCAATAGGTCAAAGTTGTCAAAATTGTCAAAGTTTTCAAATTTGTCAAAGTTGTCAATAGGTTAATTACCACCTAATAGGTCAAAGTAGTCAAAGTTGTCAAAATTGTCACAAATGTCAAAGTTGTCAAATTTTTCAATAGGTAAATAGGTCAATTACTCATTAAGTTTCTAGGTATCTAGTTTAAGTTGTCCAAGTTGTCAAAATTGTCAAAGTTATCAAAGTTCAAGTTGTGGTTGTAAAACTCTAGTTGTGATGCTTTATAAGTGAAAAATAACACTGCCAATATATAAAAGGGGTGGATAACATCTAGGACCAAGTTTTTGGCCTCTTTTTAGACCTGATCGACAAAACCACCACCCATTCTGATCTCAAGAACCTTCTGGCCTCAAGAACACCCTTCCTAATACAAGAAAATGTATTTTTTTAGCCTAAGTTCAAACACACATAAAATGAAAAATATAAGTCATATCCATAAACCATCAAATCCATCATATACCTCATTAATCCATCTAATTGTATCCAAGATAACTTGGGTTGAATCTTCAAGATGAATCTGTTAGACAAGTTGTAGTGATGGGTCTAAAAATGCAAGTTTTTGTTAGTGAACAAGCAACTTCTCGAGCTCCAATTGGTATTTCTACCTCTGGGACCTACACCTATGAATATATCACTTTTATCACATATAAATAGGCAAATTACATGTTATCAAACTTCCATGAAATTTAAATCCACTTTAAAGTGCAAAAACACCACTGTTTTGGAGAGCGGAAACACAAACAAGAAATATTATCAAAGTTCAAGTTGTGGTTATAGAACTCTAATTTCAATTTTTCCTGAGTGAAAATTGACACATAAAAAATGTTTGGGGGGGAATATAATGTCTAGGACTAGGTTCTTTGCCTTTCATTAGGCCCGATCGACACACCCACTATCTATTTCGGCTTCAGAAACACCCTTCCCAATACAATAAAAATGCAATTTTAAGCCTAAGTTTAAACATACATAAAACATAAATTATAATTCATTTTAAGAACCATAAAATCCATAACATACCTTATTAATCCATATAATCACATACCAAAGCAATCAAGTGGAAGCTTCGATATCAATCAGTTAGGCAAGTTACAATGATGGGTTAAAAAATGCAAGTTTTTGTTAATGAACAAGCAACTTCTTGTGCTCCAATTGGAATTTCTACCTATAGGAATTAAAGTTATGAATATATAACTTTGATAATGTCAAAATAGGAAAATTACATGTTATCACACTTCCATGATGCTCGAATCTACCCAAAAGTGTAAAAACACTACCATTTTGGAGAGTAGAAACACTGATAACAAATGTTGTCAAAGTTCAAGTTATGATTACATAAATCTAATTCTGATGCTTCTTGAGTGAAAATTGACACTTAAAAATTATATATTGGGGTATATAATGTCTATGAATAGGTTCTTGGCCTTGTTTCAGGCTTGATTGATAAACCCACCACTCATTCTGACCTCAAGAACACCCTTCCCAATACAAGAAAAATGTAAATTTTTAGCCTAAGTTCAAACATGCATAAAAAAATGTAAGTCATATCCATAAACCATAAAATATATCACATACCTCCTTAATCCATTTAATCTCACCCAAGATCACTTGGGTGGAAGCTTCCAGATCAATCTGTTAGACAAGTTGCAATGCTGGGTCCAAAAAAGCAAGTTTTTGTTAGTGAACAAGCAACTTCTCGAGCTCCAACTGGCATTTCTACCTCCAGGAACTACACATATGAATATATCAATTTTATCACGTGAAAATAGGCAAATTACAGGTTATCAAACCTCCATGATGTTCAAATCCACTTGTAAGTGCAAAAACACTACCATTTTGGAGAGCGAAAACATTGACAATAAATGTTGCAAAGTTCAAGTTGTGGTTATAGAACTCTAATTTTGATGCTTATTGAGTGAAAAATAACACCAATAACATGTATGAGGGTGTGGATAACATTTAGGACTAGATTTTTAGCCTCCCATCAAGCCTGATCGACAAACCCACCACCCATTCCAGCATCAAGAACACCCTTCCCAATACAAGAAAAATGTAAATTTTTAGCCTAAGTTTAAACACACATAAAAAAAAAATTGTAAGTCATTTATGTGAACTATTAGATCCATCACATATCTCTTTAATACATATAATAACACCCTAGATAAATCTATTGGAAGCTTCGAGATCAATCTGTTATAAAAGTTACAGTGATGGGTCCAAAAAGTATAAGTTTTTATCAGTGAACAAGCAATTTCTTGAGCTCCAATTGACATTTATACCTCTAGAACATCCACCTATGAATCTATCACTTTGATCACACCTAGATATAAAAATTACATGTTATCATACTATCATGATGTTTGAATCCACTTGAAAGAGTCAAAACACTACCGTTCTGGAGAGCAAAAACACTGACAATAAATGCTGTCAAAGTTCAAGTTGTGGTTGCATAACTTTGATTTCAATGATTCTTGAGTGAAAAATGATACTTCCAACATGTTTATGGAGGTGAATAATGTCTAGGACCAAGTTCTTGGCATCTTTTCAGGCCTAATCAACAAAGCTACCACCCATTCTGGCCTCAAGAACTCCCTTCCCAATACAAGAAAAATGCAAATTTTTAACCTAAGTTCAAACACGCATAAAAAAATTGTAAGTCATTTACATAAACCATAAAATCCTTAAAATACATCCTTAATCCCTTTAATCTCACCTTGGAGCACTCAGGTGGAAGCTTCGATATCAATTCGTTAGACAAGTTATAGTGATAGGTCCAAAAATGCAAGTTTTTGTCAGTGAACAAGTAACTTCTCAAGCTCCAACTGGGATTCCTACCTCCATGATGTTGACCTAAAAATATATAACTTTGATCACATCCAAATAGGAAAATTACATGTTATCACACCCCCATAATGTTTGAATCCACCTGGAAGTGTATTTTCACTACCATTCTAGAGAGTGGAAACACTGACAACAAATGTTGTCAAAGTTTAAGTTATGGTTGTATAACTCTTATTCACATACTTCCTGAGTGAAAACTAACACCTCCAATGCTCTGGGGGGTATATAATGTCTAGGATCAAGTTTTTGGCCTCTTATCATGCCCGATTGACAAACCCACCACCCATTCTGACCTCAAGAACATCCTTCCCAATATAAGAAAAATGCATTTTTTAGCCTAAGTTAAAATACCCATAAAACCTAAGCTTCTCTTAGCTTCAATAATATAGACCTATTTACTGATAGTGTCAATCAAGTGAAGGTGGAAGCTTATCTGACACCACCAACCTACAAAAAATTGTTAGTAAGCAATTAAAAATGAAATTTATATATATACTACCTAGAAAATAAAAAACATTTGGTAAAATTGATAACATCTACTTTTGAAAAGTCAACATACCTCTGTATTTCAATCCAATGAACCACTAGGATCTGCTCTAACCTTGATAGTACCAATAATAGCTTCATGGCCAGATTCTTTAACTTTTCATAGTTTCCTATTTAATGGCCTCCCATGATATTTTTGTAATTGAATATTCATTGTAATAATCAAATTTAAATAGTGCAGTATCTTCCGGTGTGTTTCAAAATCTTCGAACAAACATTGATCTAAATTTTTTATAGGATATCATCAAAACCAAGTTCCAATGACTACCACTGACCTAGTGGGATAGTCAAAATTGTCTCCATCTATAACTGGGGAAGTCAATTTTTTCTTTCTCTATACACACTGACACAAGTATTAATCAGTGCCTTCATTATCTTCATCTGAAATAACTTACAAAACATGCATTGTATCACAAAAAATCATTTTTAGAGACAATATGAAGATATATTTAATGAGAATAAATTGTACATAATGAAAAATTTTCTACCTAGCTACACTAAATAAGATACATGGTCAAAGTCATCTGATGATGTCATATTTGTAAGTTGTAATGATATTGGAACCTAATATGTGTTGATTGGAATTAAAGTTTTGGAACTCCAATCATCCACCCACTCTTTTGACTCACACTCATTCCAAATAGAGTCCACGCATGCAAAATAGAAACATGCCAAGTGTCTTATATTAACAGTCCAATAACTTGCATTTGAGCTATAAAATGAGTGGAGGTCACTTGAACCCATTATAATCATACAATCCTCATACTTTGCCAAGTGTTCTTCCTTCATTAACTAGAAATGTCTAAAAATAGTAGAATTTGGTTGAGCACAATGACACATGTTCTCATTACACCATTCAACCAGAGTTTTTGCATCTATCAAATAAACACCCTCTTCAAATTTTAACTCCTCTATTGAAATAGCTCTTTTTACACATGCTGCAACACTGTCATGCTCCCTTTTTCCATTGCTATCCTTGGTGAAAATACAAATGTGTTATACACTAGTGGTAATGTGCATCTTGATCAACTAATAAAACATTCTTGCATTTTTGAATTGTGATGTGCAATTATCTGACCAAATGTAATGTTGATTGAAAGTAATGTTCTTCTGACTCAACTATTCACATAACTTCTGAAAACAACCTTGCACATAATCTAATCAATGTGATCTATCACCATTGATATAGAAATGGTACTCCCTTAATATTTTCCATTGTTGCTATGTACTATCAGGTGCATGCATGAATATGGCAACTTGTGATGAGTTGTAATACTATGATTGAACTTCCACTAGGGTTTGAATGTGTAACTCTATTCAAAATAAACTATTAAAAAAATGGAACCAAGTGGCAATGTATCCTTGCATATATTTAAATGTTCATCCAACCATATATCTTTGTGTGTGCGCCTTGCATAGTCATAAATAATCTTCTCTTTAAATTTGACAAAAAATTTAGAAATAGGTGTCTTTTTTGTAACAATCTCACACCTTTTAGATTCTTTACCATATTTTAATTGATAAGTCACTTATTTATATTTTCTTAAACCAACTAATTCTTGACCAATTGTACTTGTAATATCCTCATGGATATATATTTTTAAAATTTGGCAATCCACCACAAATTCTGCAATTTTCATTTAAACATGATTTGTTGTAAAATAATTGCCCATCTGATCTTTTGTAGGAGATAGTTGGAATAAATTATCTAGCTAATTTTGGTGGAAATTCAATGCCACACTCCTAAAAAATGTTAGTATGCAAAGTCCAATGAATATGGTGAAAAAAATCATAGTGCATTGAAAATTCAACATGTTGCCTACAACAACAAGTGGTGTGTGTGTGATTTATTTTAACATAAAAAGGTTTTTCCATCTCAAAACATCTTTGACAAATATAAATTTGTGGATGTTTTTACAAAAAATTATATTACAATTGTGTTTGATTCATATCTAATAAATGTTTTGGATATGGTTCACAGTTATGAAAACCAACTCTTCTTTTCACAACATCTCTTGCATTGCGTGAAACTCTTGTATTATATTTCTAAAATTGAGAAAATAACTCTTTGAGAGTATCAGATAGAGCCTTGTCCTTTCATGGAAGTCTACCAGAGAATGCCCAGAGCTCATTGGTATTAGGTTCATTAAGTCTTTCATGTATTTCAATTACTTTCATTATTATTATTTATTTATATTAAGTGTTCAGTTTATTTTTGAAACCATTAATTTTTTCCCTATTTTGTCACTTACTGCACAAGTTATAAGTATACTCTAGGCAACATTACAATCTTTGGTGCATGATTTTAGGCCTACATTATGATATGCATCATGTAGATTTTTAATAATTTCATCATTTTCATCATCCATGTTAGATGTTCTTAGTCCTAATCTATACATTATAGGTCTCACTTTAATCAATTTTATTAATGAAACAAATAATTGACATCTTTGACTATCATACTCAAAATTATGAAAGAAAATATCCCAAATTTGTGGATCTAGTCTTCTTCAGTGGCGATTAGACATTTTGTTATGCATTGGTTTTAAAATATTTTCATCAACTTAAATTAAGTACTTAAGTTTTCTATGCACAATTCTTGGAGGTGTTGGTAATGGTAGAATTTGTTAAGAGGGTGTTTTAAAACCATTATTACTTTCATCATTTAGAGGTGGGATGACATTAAATTCTTCATTATTAATTTATTCATTATATGTTTCCATGAAATTTTCTTGATGTTTAATTTCATCATTATTTGTTTCCATCAGATTTTCTTCATTCATGGGGGGTGAAGCATCATACATAGACTCATCATCAACAAAATAAAAAACTTGGAACTTTGAATATGAACTTCCAACAATAACTAATTCATTATTATTAATTTCATTATTATTCATTTCATTATGGTCAATTTCATTTTTATTCATTTCATTATTGTCAATTTCAACATTATTCAATTGATTATAGTCAATTTCATCATTGCTTAGTTTATCGTCATCAATTGACTCATTATCTATGGCATTTGGTTCATCAAGATCAGGGTTTGTACCTTGTTTACCATAAATTTTTTGCATTTGTAACTTGTGTTTCTCTCTCAAATATTCTAATTTCTCTGGTGTTTTGTTCTTCAACAACTTCCTCTTCCTCTTTGAACATGATCTAAAACCCAACAAAAGGGACAATTGACAACTTTTCAAAGGTGGGGTAAAGTATATAGGTATGCAATTCTTGCAAAAGTATTCAGAGAATGTTTGTGGGGACAAAATTATTGATTTGGGAAAAAAATAGTCATTAATAAGTGAGCTTAATCTAAAATAATAATAATAATAATAATAATAATAATAATAATAATAATAATAATATCACATTATATAACATGATCACATTATTACATAACATGATTGTGTTATGTTTTCTATAAGGTCCTAACCCATCCAACCCATTGAGAATCTTACAAAAAAAATAACATGATCATGTTATTATCGATATAGGCTTTGGGAGTTGGAAATTGGTAATGAGGACTGAGTGTTGCCTATGTTAAGAATAGCATGATCACATTATTAAATAACATGATCATGTTATACTTAATATAGATAAGGGATTATGGATTGGGGATTAAGGCATTAGTGCATACGGTTTATGGATTAGGGATTATAATTTATGTTTTAGGGACTAGGGATTATAATTAAGGTCCAAAGTTAAGGTGCATGGATACTAGGACCTTTCCCCTAGAATGGCTTGGATTTATGGATACTTGCGTTGCTCCCTATGTTAAAGCCCATGGGTTTGAATTGACATTATGATGGAAGGGAAATGGCTCCCCATAAATTGAAATGATACATGCATTTAATAAAATTGTTGGTAGCACACTTTTATGACATACATGGCATGAAAATGATTTCAAGCATGTTTCCCAAAGTGTATTAAATGCCATATTACTTCTTAAGTCATTTTTTTCTTCTCCTAATACTTGGAGAAAGAAGCTCTAAGAATGTGGAAGCCCCAAATAATAATAATAAGTCATTAATAATAAAATGTCTTTTTGGGTTGTCATTATACCCTAGATGTCATCATGCAGATTAAGTGAATTAGTCAAATGGGGCAAGACCAGTCATGTGATTTAGGCCAAATTGAGCCCTATGAACTTAATTCTTAGTCTAAAAATGATGTTAATTTGGGTTAAAATGATTCATTCAAGGTTTATAGAGTTTTTATTTGTGGTTTAGATTTTTAGGATTAGGAACTTTAAGGATTAGGGCTTGGGGTATATTTTTAAAATCATGTAGGTAATTGGGGAAAATTTGGGAGCCTTGAACCTATATCTATTATTACATAATGTGAATTTGGGATCAATTATCCCCCACATCATCATAGATTGATCCTATGAATTCAATTGTGGTAATGCGTGATGTAATTTTAACCAAGTTCATCCCTATTAACCTAATTCTTACTACAAACACACACACACATACATACATATATAAGGGATGTTAATTGGGACTAAATTTATTGGTTTAGGGTTTAAGGTCTATAATTTAAAGGGTTTGGGGTTTAAGGCTTATGGCTTAGGGTTTTATGTAAATAGTATAAGGTTTAGGGTTAAAGTTAAATGGTGTAGGGTAACTTAGGGTTTAAGATATCAAATATAGGGCCCAATCACTAAGGTAATTGAAGAACATTTGAACTGCTAGTGACACCTATTTATGACTTGATTTCCTTCATGTTTGCATTTATGATACAAATAGGTAAATTATGCCATGTAAATGTTTCATACATGTTATATAACCAATTGAGCCACAAATTTGGTTTAGGGGCTCAATTTTGCCCAGACTACATAGGGAATTGCACAAATTGACTAATTAGATCAATTCATGATAGAAGATAGATCTTTTGATTTTACCCCAAATCATATATTACTATTGAAGGGGTTCAAATTGGTCACAAATGCCTCCTCAATTAAAATAATCAAATATCTCCTCCTATTTGGTTAATTAGGATGAAGGGGATCAAAATAGCCCCAATTTATTGAACAAATGCACAACTAGATTGGTACTCTAAAGGCTTTAGCCATAGGTTTAAATAGTGCATTTTATGATGTCTCATGATAAAATCAGTTATATCTTAATACATGTATATTTGTGGCATGTAGTGGGCATTAGGGCATAGGTATTAAAATTTATGTTTTAGGGATTAGGGATTAGGGCATAGGGTTTAGGTTTAAGGACTTGTATATTAATGTCTAATCACTAATTATGCCATGTGTTCAAACTTGATTCTTACTAAAAAGGATGTTAATTGGGACTAAATTAAAGTTGGTAAATAGGGAAATTAAATGGTTTACAATTTAGGGTACAATGTTTAGGGTTTATAGCTTCTAGGTTTTAAAGTATATACATGGTTAGGGTACATAAGGTCAATCACAAAGATAATTGAAGATAATTTGAATCACTTGGACCCATTTGTGACTATAAAATGTGTTTTTGGGTTGTCATTATACCATGGATGTCATCATGTAGATTGAGTGAATTAGTCAAATGGGGTGATTAGTCATGTGATTTAGGCCAAACTGAGTCCTGTGAACTTAATTCTTAGTCTAAATGATGTTAATTTGGGCTAAAATGATTGGCTCAAGGTTTAATGAGTTTATATTTATGGTTTAGAGTTTAGGGATTAGGAACTTTAGGGATTAGGGTATAGGTTTTGGGTATATAAGGTATAATTGTGATGGTGATTGAGGCAAATTTGAGCTCCTTGAATGTATATATGTGAGTAAAGAATGTGAATTTGGGACCAATTATCCCCCACATCATCACAGATTGAGCCTATAAAGTCAATTGTGGTAATGACTGATGCAATTTTAACCAAGTTCATCCTTGTGAACCTATTTCTTACTATATATAAAGGATTTTAATTTGGGATAAATTGATCTTAAGGGCCTACTAAGCCTCAATGTAAGGAATTTCATCCATATGATATCAACTGGGGATCCAAGTGCTCACCATATTAACGAAATAAGCATTTTTCAATTTGATATGTAATTCAGTCCAAAGGAGCCATATGCAAGGAATTACATTCATATATAATTTAAATTGAGGCTTACTTGGCCTTGATTGCATACCATATTAAACCAACCAAGTATTTGGTTATATATGATACATAATTTGGGCCAATCGAGGCTTGCCCAAGGAATTGTGTCAACATAATTTTAATCAGGGCCCTAATTACATGCCTTATTCAAATAATTGAGTGTGTGATTGAATTTGATATGAAATCAAGGCCAATTGAACCCTCTGTAAGGAATTACATCCATATAATAACAATTGGGATTTTGATTGTGCTCCAAATTTAATTGAAAGAATATTTGGTTCAATATGATCTATGAAATTTAGTCCAAACAAGCCTTGTATAAGAAATTTCATCCTTCTACTATCAACAGGGGGCTCTATTGTTCCCAAATACATAACATATTGAATCAAAAAAGTATTTAGTTTGGTTTAATATGTAATTATGGCTAACCAATTCTCATGCAAGTAACTGAATACATCTAATGTCAATTACAACTTTGTTGGTCCTAATTGTAAATTATATCTAGCTAATCATGTATTTGGTTTTATCTTATACATAATTGGGGCCAACTAAGCCCCATGAAAGTAATTTTGTCCATAAAATGTTCCATTTAGGTTCTATTAGCCCCAATTGCACACCATATTGAACCAATTGAGTATTTAGGTTCAATATGATGTGCAATTGGGGCCACTCAATCCCCAAGCAAGGAATCACATCCATATAATGCCATTTGGGGCTCTAATTACACCATGTTAAATCAATTGATATTTTTTTCAATAATATACATAATTGAGGACAACAAAGTCCTATGTAATTAACTACTTCTACCTAGAATATCAATCAAAGCATTTTTCACCCCATGCAGTGCATTATATCTATCTAATGTCCATTGTGAATATTTCCCCCTAATTGCACATCATATTTAACCAATCGAGTATTTTCTTCATTATAATTTATAATTAAGAGTAATTGGTCCCCATGCAAGGAATTCATTCAATATAATGTCAATTAGGTCTTTGATAACACACCACATTAAACTAATTGAATATTTACTTCAATCTAATACACAATCAAGGCTAAATGAGCCCTGAGAAAGGAATTATGTCCATATTATGTCAATTAGGTCTCTAATTACACACCATATTATAAAAAACCAAGTCTTTAGTTTAGTTTTATATGTAATTGGGGCCAACCAAGCACCATCCAAGGAAATATGTCCATCTAATGTCAATTTGGGATCTATTGGCCTGACTGCACACCATATTGGGATCAAAGGAACAATAAATTGATTCATAGGTTAATACATCTCCAATTGTCATTTAATGCTATCAATTCTTGACAAGAACATTTATCCCAAATAAAAATCTTAATCTGAAACCAATATTTGATCTTAAGACTACTAGGCCTAATGGCTCCTATTCTGGTTTTAGGATGTTGGTAATATGTAATGAAATCACATTACTAAATACCATAATTTCATTAATAACATAGTTAATAATGTGATCACATTATTAACATTATTACATTATTAACATGATCATGGTATTTGAATTTAAATTCAATTTCTGTAACTTTTAGCATAGGACTGGCTTGGATTCCTGAGCCAAAGGCTTGGACTATCAATGTACAATTGAGTTTTGAAAGGTATGATAATAAACAACAAATTTCAACTTTGATTTCCAAATACACTAAGAATTTCAACATGAAAATTCAAAAACTTGATACCATCATGATGAACACACTCTCATCTTTCCAAAAATATGATTTTTATAATTTTTGGACTAATTTAAGGTTTCAAACTATATTTATTTCTAACTATGCCTTTTTTAGGTCACTACATGCTGCAAACATAAATGCCTATACATGTTCATGTAATTTATCTTTCGTTGATCCAAGTGAAAAACAAATTATATGGTGACATAGTAGGCCTAATTGTACACACATTAAAAAAAATGACTTTCAATTTTTTAAGGTAGTTAGACATGTCACATGGATGACTATCCATTTATTTGTCAGTTTTAAGGATCTATTTACTTGCAAAATTCATAAAAAAACAAATATTCATTGAAAAAGTACAAAAAAATATAGGTGACGTGCTAGAAGATTTTATCTAAATCTTCCCTAGAGGGTTTTAAACAATATTGAACTCTGTAAAAAAAATGGTGAGCATCATGACCGTTTATCTACTATGTTTTCTAAAAAATAGGAGTTCCTTTTCAAATTTTAGATGTTTGACCTAGTTATACTTAACCACTTTAAAAAAAAATAGTGTTTTAGAAACTAGACTCGAAATTATACCTTTCATGTTTTTACACAATATTCAAATTTGGAGTGTAGATATATCAAATTATCTACAAAAGTTCAAATTTCTAAAAATTTTGAAAAATAATGTCCATGAGTAGGCCACTTTTTGTCCCCCAACTTTGTGCACTTACCCATAGAGTAAAAATTAGGTAGAGTTTCCTCATGCCCAAGATAGGGATACAAAACAAGGCCATGAGGCCTGAATATATAATAGATCAAAAGAGAGATAGAGAGGGAAAAATGGCATGGAGGTGAAGATAATAGGTCATAAATGACCACAATCAACTCATATAGCAGTTACATCAGTTACATAGTCCTCCTTCAAACTCCCTCCATGCATTGGTGCTTTTAATGACTCCTTTTGACATTGAGGTGAGGTGGTATATGTTGAGTCAGACCTATTCAAGGTAAATACACACCAAAAATAGTCAATTACTCCTCCATATGGTAGTTATAAGGTTTAATAAGGTGAAATTAACCTCGATGAGGCATTTGAACGACCCGTTAGCCCTTGTGCATATTGAATAACCTTGACAAACTACTCCCATATCCCATTATGACTATGAGGAGTGACTAGCTCACCCCTTAAGTATTAGTTACAAGGGTGATGGCCTTGAAATAACTCCTCCAATAGCCTCTCTACACCATTATTCAAGTTTCTTGTTGAACAAGTAGGCCAAATAGGCCAATTAGGCCTAATAACCTAATTGTTTGTGTTTGGCATCCATGTAAAACCTATACTAGACCCTAATAACCTATGTATGATTGAGTTTTAGGCTTGAACCTATCTCCCATATCATGACATCAATCATTTTGATCAAGAAACACCTATAGTTTTGTCACACTAGTTGACTAGGTCACCCTATCCTTCATTTCTGCAAATCAACTCTTTAGAAGAAATCTACAGAGGCACTTACATGCATATTTTTAGACTTATGATGACTTGAGGAGGCAAAAAAGGTGCCAAACCTTCCCTTCTAATGATTGACATCTTCCCAAATAGTTATGCACCTTGTTTTATACTCATTTTCTTGAAAAAGTACAATTTTATGACACTTCCATATAGATTCTATAAAACACAATACCATGAATAGGTTCTCCTCTCAGTGTACCTTTTGGTTCAAGAGTTTATTAGGGCATCTTGGAGTATTTGGTTTCCAAAATATTCACATTTCCTATGATTGGTCTACATTAGGGTTTAAGGATGGTTTTGGAGGTCTACTATCCTAAAGATGGTTCATAAAGATGAGACCTTCAATCCAAAACTTATGGTCATAGATGTTTATTCCATAGACCCCCCTTAAACCTTTGATAAGCTTAGTTTCCCATGTAACTAGAGTGGGTAGATATGAACATAAGATGATGGACTATGAGCTCTTTGTAATTTATTTGGATACGCCTATAGTCTTAACATTCATTCATAAAGGTGGGCCCCTTAAATAAACTCCCTCTACCATGGATCTTGAGTCCATAGGGGTTCCTAGAATCACATAGGAGCATTTACACTAAGTCCCTCTATGGTGAGAGATATGAGCATCTAAATTATAGTTTGAGTTGACTATGATAGCTTAAACTAGATATCTAAACCCAAACTAACATTTAATTGCTTTCTCATGTTAAAAACTTGTTTTATGGCCTATACCATCTTCTAATACCTCACCATGGCCCTGGTTCTATTTGGATAAGGTTTGAACATACTTCAATGTGGTGAGAGGCTTGAGGCCTAGTCAAGGATTTTAGGCCTAACAAGCCTAAACTGAGCATCAGAGATCTAGGTGGCATATAGGTGGATTGAGGGTTAAAACTCATATTATCAACTCTTCTTCACCTTTTTCCATTCTCTACACATGCCTCCAATCACCAAAATTCTATTTTACCTTCAATATCCTATGACTTCTTGTAGGTGACAGTTCACTATCAAAATTGGGTGTTTTGATAGTAGCATGGGGGTTTGAATATGTATCTCTCTCCTTAGTGCATGTGTGATGGCATTTTGTAAGTATAATTCTTTTCCTTCAAGGTTATCAATACTCTTTTACCTAAAATCTTCTCTTAACTCTATTGCTTGCATGCCCTCACATAGTCAAGTCTAGTGTTTCTTATGTAGTTAGGTTTGTGTAAATGAGTTGAATGTTATTTTCCACATAAACTAAGTCCCTCATTATCAAGATACATGTTATGCCTCCTTAACTCTCTTTGGATGTCTTCAAACCTTTATCAACTGCCTTTGGATGCTCAAACCTCAACCCTATTCTCCCTTTTCCCATGAGACTGCCTATAGGTAGTAGATAGGGTTTAATCTACTTAAGGTGAAAATTACCCCTTCATGGTACTACACTTTAGATCATTGATTTGGTGCAATACCATGCAAGGAGGGGGGTTCCTTTATAGGTGAAGGCATTCTAAAATCACTTACTAGACTACACTTCTTACTCAGTCATCTCTTTTCCTTATGACTACCTACATAAAGGTCTATGCGTGAATTTTTCCTCACTTACCATCTTGGTAACTCCTTTCATGATTTTATCATCTTTAAAACATTCCTCTGATCCTATATATTTATTAGTGTAGGTTGATGCTCAATTAATCTTCACCTATAGTTAGGACTGTAGGTGATGGACCTTAGGTTTCTTGACTATACTATGGTTGGAATGACCTCCTTATTTATAAATTTGAGACCTTCATCACCATAAAACCCCCATTTCATCTCATTTACATCTTCCTCAGTTATTTTTAGGTCTCAGACAACCACTTGACATATGTAGATACCCTTAATCCTTGTACAAAGGCCCACACATATCTACTTAGGACTATCTACCGAGTAGTACACTGGGAGAGCTAATTATTATCTTAAATGAAACACAATAAACCATGAGGATTAATAATATTGAAGATAAAAACTTAATCCTAAAGACAAGTCTCACCTCACTATTATGCAAGCTCTTACATACTTTGGTATCCTTTCATGACCCTACTATAATTATGTGTTTAGGCCTATTTAAGCCTAAATTCATCTAAAAAGGTTAGATCACTAGGTAAAGGCATAAGGATACTTAATAAAATTCTAAATCCCCATCCTCAACTTTATAATTTTCTCCTTTGTATAGTTTCTCAGACTCTCTTCTTCATATTAGAGTCTTGACTATACATAATAGTCAGATCTACCTGTGACTGTAAGAATAAGCCTTCTTTTGCTTAGTTGATACCTTGATGCCTTTAAGAGTAGTGGAGACATGATATGAAGGGTATTCCACTATCATAGTCATTTTTAACTCCTAATATTACCACACTTTCTATGTAGTCATCTTTTTCTTTCATAATTTCTTGTATTTAGGACTGTTTGTGTGACTCTCTTCATGCCAAGATCTCCTACAACTGATCAACCCTTTTTCAACATTTCCTTACCCTTTGAGTGGATATGAGAGTCTCAAGGCCTATATATATTTTCATGATCTTCAAGAAACTTTTTTAACATTTTACCAAGTGGCATCTTGCTTATATGTCCTCAGTTGACTATCTATTTCAATGAGGTCTACCTGACGGTGAGAGGTTTATCTTGCATACTAGGCTAAGGGTAAGGATGTTTGATGCATAAGGAAAATATGAGGAGGAAATGAGGGTAACAAGATAATAAATTAATATAAAATGAATAAGGTTGTGCATTTATAACACTACCAAAGACCCTCTGCACCTACTATATCTTCTTTTTGTAGATGTGACCATGTTTACCATGACAATCACACTATGGATAATACCTTGGAGTGATCAATTTGGAATAAGGATGGTTCATTTGGGTTCTTGGGAGGGTAGAGAGGTTCAAGAGTATGAAAATAATATATTATGCCACCCATAACCATCATTCATTTACACCATCAGGCTTTGAATACCCTATGATATATGAAAACTTGTCTACAGACTACAAGATTAAGAAAAACATGAAGTTTGGATTAATCCCACCATCCACAAGACTGAAATAGGAGTTTAGGGTGTTGGATAGTGTATATGATGACCTCATTAATACATATCAAATTTTGGTTTTCATAAACTCCTTGAAAAAGTACTAAAACTATTATACTCTCTTTACCTTATACAAATGAAGGGGTTCATAGGGGTGCCCAAATTGTTAGTGATTAATAATATATGAAGATCTATCAATGAACCTATAAATAAATGGCATGGATAATAAGGTAAAGGGACCCCCTTTCTATGCTTAAGAGACTAGCTCCTAATTTTCTCTCTCATGCCTTTACTATCCATAAACCTGAAGGGTTGTTTGAGCTGCCAATGAACTAGGTGGATATAAAAGGTCAGTTTTGAGCCTATTCTAGCTTCTATAACCATTAAAATTCTTATAAACATCTGAAATAAGTTTATAATAAATCTCTAATCCACCTTTGTATGGACTAACCATACAGATCTGTACAATTTTCAATAAGCACATGAAAACACCATTTTTTCATTGTTTTTCCATGTTTTGACCTTGAACTAACATTTGAGGGTAAAAAGAGGGAAAACACAAGTAAAATGACATTTCAAACTGATGGTACAATAGGGGAAGTTAAATATTTACCTTTTAGCACATGTGGGGCCCATGTGGCTAGTGGGGAGGTGGGTATGAATTTTAAAAGACCTTTTATGGCATGAAATGCCTAGTTATGAACATATGGAGATAATGTGACCTCTTTAAGAATATTTTAAATAATGAAACACTAAAATATACCCCTTTTATGAAGATTTTATAAGGCACATTAAATCATATGAGGCATTTAAGGGTCTTAAGTGGGTTAATGAAGCTTTGCGACAAACTTGAATGTAAAATTCATGGAAAATGGTCTTGACACACACCGCTAAGCTTCCCACCATGAATCAAAAGGAGCTTGGACACTCTTCACATTAATATTAATTCTCATTATCATCTTGAAATATCCCAAATAGGATTAAAACTCATAACAATAGGGGAATCAATAGTCTTCAACTTATACTAGGTATCTTTAAACCTATTATGCTTAAGACCATCTTTCGAGGCCTAAGAAAGACCACAAAAACCTTCCTAATAACTTTATGATCACTAGCATATCACCAAATAAGCCAAAGGAAACCATGACACAATTATTTCATAAGCATAATTCAAGACTCATAAGGCAAAATGTCAACCCATAACATAAGACACATTTTGGACACATCTTGTTTAATGACACTGCCTTCTTCAACTTGGACTAGATCATATCATGTTTCAAGGAAAAAGTATCTTGCCTCTATGATATCAAACAAATAACTTGCCTAATTTTCACATAGCTTATATTTCTTGGGTTTTATTTAATTTGGATAATGGTTTGTTGATATACCTATTGGCTAATCTATAACTTTATCCCATAACTGTTGTAAGTTCTTGAGGACTGCCATGATGAAGGGAAACTTCCATGTCATCAAGGAGGTCCTGGAAGTCATCCTCATCTTGATAAACTGATGTGTATTTCTCTTGTGGCTCATCTTGTTCTTGTAACCCATCCTCTTCTACATCTTTGAAGTCCAAGTTATGCTCCCCCTTTCCAAGAGGTGTCTCAATGACAAGCTCCTCTTCATTCTCACTCAAGTCATCATCATCAACTATCAATTCAATCTAGATTCCTTTGCTCATCTCTTCACGGATAAGCTCATTTTCCTCATGTAACTAATAACTTCTAACAATAATCATCTCCTCTTTCATATGCACATTGCTCTAAATGGATTTCCATGAGGAAAATGCCTTAGACTCTTGGGGAGGGAGGGGTGGGTATTGAATGATCTCAAGCTTGTTCTCCACCTTGGCACTTAAGTTTATGCTTGACTACTTTTCTCTCTCCCTTGACTACTACATTTTTTTCCAAGTTAGAAACTTGGGTTTAGGAGTCTCTTACATTATGTGTACTACAACTTGGGGCATGAATAAAGGTGTTTTCAATTGAGATTGTGTTGATTTTATAGCTGGCACTAATTGATATAAGTGTTTATCTATAACCTCAATTTTTTTTTATCAAGGTAGTCTTTAAAATTAAGTCTTGATTGATTAGGGATCTACTCATGATGACCAATCCTCTCAATGCATATTTTTTATTATTCTTCCACTCTCTCTTGGACATATTTCCATGATGAAAATGTTGAGATGGGTTGTGAATAAATTTGAGGGATTTGATATTCAATTAATTGAAATTTTTGAGGGGTGATGGGAAACTCAGTATAAGACTGATATGCGATAGAAGAGGGGACACAATATTGATGTTGGTGAACCTATTTCCCTTTATACACTACCAACTTCTCCTTTATATTTGAAATTAGACTATCTATATCAATAATTTCACTATTGACCCTTGAATGATCCTCTCTCATGAAAAATGTCCACTTTTCTTTGGAATTTTATAATGAAGTTCTCATACTCTCAATCACATTCCTATGGATTTCTTGGCCATACCCTTTTAGGGTGTCAATGTTCACCATGTGTTTTTCATAACTCAATAAGGTCTATTTAAGGTTTGATATAGATTATTTTGGGGTGTGGTTAAGATGATCTATAATATCATGGTGTTATCATGACTAATTAGGATGACAAATAGGTTTCCAATGAGATGGATGAGGCTCACAATGGGGTTGGTAATCTTGTAAATAAGGAGACTCATCATAGGGCTAATAAGGTGAGTGTATGGATGATAGGGGTCAAAATAGAGTTGGTAAGGATCCTAATAGGGTTGGAAAAAATCATAAGGATGATGATAAGGGAGTGGATGATAGAAATATACCTCATATGTAGCCACAATCCACCATACTACACATGAAAATCAATCCAAATATCAATAGCAGTTGTCCTTGAAACTATTCTTATCATGAGATGATGACCTTGTCATGAAATTATGAATATAAATTGGCATGTGAGTGCTTGAATCTACTTATAAAGACCAAAATGATGTCGTTAAGGATCCAATGCTCAAATTTGGTCCCACTAAGTGTGCCAAAATTTTTAGTTACCCAAGTTGCACCCCTTTGAAGTAGATTGTTCAAATCCACCTCAAACTTGGACTAGCATGGGATTGACCTATAGGTTGTGGGTTACCTATAGTCTAGGTCAAACCTATAGCTTATGGGGCTAGCTCCCCTAATTTATAAATTTGAATCTTCCTTGTAAGACCTAATTATATTGGGATGAAAAGGATAAATATGAAAACTTAGAAAGAAACCAGCACTAAAGTGGTGATGCACCAATACTTGATTGTCCATCCACTTAAATTGGACTCAAAAACACTAATGGGCTAAAAAAATAATTGAAAAACCATCTTCTAACGTTATTATGCAAGAGTGCTCATGTGGAAGCTAAATTAGGTAACTAGGGTACAAAGGTTATGACAAAAAGGTTTGCTATGAGACTCTTACCAGTTAGATCACACTCATCACCAACACTTTTACACACCACATAACCGTATAAGACATTCTATTGTCATCTAGGTGAACAAAGACCTAAAAAGGAGATAAATTCATCACATATGCAAATCAAAACAATTATAACACATTATATATCATCATGAAAAGAGCTATAACAATTATTCATTAATAGTCGAAGAGGTCTATAGAGTATAAATTAGGTAGAGTTTCTCATGCCGAAGAGAGGGATATAAAATAAGGCCATGAAACATGAATATATGAAAAATTAGAAGAGAGAGAGGAAAAAATGGCATGGAGGTGTATATAATAGGTTATAAATGACCATAGTCAACTTATATGGCAGTTACATTAGTTACACAGTCCTCCTTCAAACTCCCTTCATTTATTGATACTTTCAATGACTCCTTTGTGCATTGAGGTGAGGTGGTAGATGTTGAGTTATACCTCTTCAAGGAAATGACACACCAAAAATAGTCAATCACACTTCCATATGGAATTTATAAGGTGTAATGAGGTGCAATTAGCCTCCATGAGGTGTTTGAACAACCCATCAACCCTTGTGCATGTTGATTAGTCTTGAAAACCTGCTCCCATCTCCCATTATGACTATGAGGAGTGCCTATATCACCCCATAAGCATAAATTACAAGGGTAATGGCTCTAAAATAACTCATATAATAGCCTCTCTACACCATTCTACATGTTTCTTATTGAACAAGTAGGCCAAATAGCCTAACTATTTATGTTTGGAAGCCATGGAAAACCTATATTAGACCCTCATAATCTATGTATGATTGAGTTTAGGCTTTAACCTATCTCTTATATCATGAAATGAGTTCTTTTGATTAAGAAACACTTACAATTTTGTCACACTAATAGACTAGGTCACCTTGTCCTTCATTTCTACAGATTGGCTCTTTAGAAGAAACCTATAGAGGAACTTATAGGAATGTTTTTAGACATTTGATGACTTGAGGAGACAAAAAAAAGTACAAATCATTCCATTCCAATGATTTACATCTTCCTAAATAATTATGAATCTTATTTTCTACTCAATTTATTATAAAAGTATAGTTTTTTGACATTTCCATATAGATTTTGTACAACATAGTACCATGAATAGGTTCTCATCTAAGTTTAATTTGTGGTTTAGGAGTTTATTAGGAAATTATAGAGTGTTTGGTGGCCAAAATATTCATGTTTCCTAAGATTGGTCTATATTAGGGTTTAATGAGGGTTTTGGAGGTCTACCATCTTAATGAGACCTCCAATCCTAAACTTATAGTCATGGATGTTTATTATATACACCCCCTAAAACCTTTGATAAGTTTAGGTTCCCATATAATTGGTGTGGAGCGATATGAACATAAAGTGATGGACTATGAGATCTTTAAAATGTATTTGGACATGCTTGTAGTCTTAACATTCATTCATAAAGGTGGTACCCTCATAATAAATTCCATTTACCATGGATATTTAGTCGATATGGGTGCCCAAAATACCCTAGGAGCATTTCCCTTGAGTCCCTCTTTGGTGGGAGATATGATCATATAAAGTACATCTTGAGTTGACTGTGTAGGACTATGATATCTTGAGGTGGATCTTTAGACCCAAACTAAAATTTCATTATTTTTTACTATGTTAAAAACTTGTGTCATGTCATATACCATCTTATCATACCTCATAATGGCCTTGGTTCTATTTGGAGAAGGTATGAGCATACTTCAATGTGGTGAGAGACTTGAGGCCTAGTCAAGGGTTTTAGGCCTAATAGGCCTAAACTAAACATCAAATATATAGGTGGAATGTAGGTGGATTGTGGGTTAAAACTCATCTTATCAACTCTTTTTCACCTTTTTCCATTCTTTGCACTTGCCTCTAATCACCAAAATTTTGTTTTGCCTTCAATATCCTATGACTTCCTGTAGGTGACAGTTCACTATCAAAATTGGGAGTTTTGATAGTAGTATGGGGGTTTTAATATGTCTTTCTCTCCTTAGTGCAGGGGTGATGGAGTTTTTTAATTCTAATTCTTTTACTTAAATGTTATCAACACTCTTTTACCTAAGATCTTCTCTTAACTCTATTGCCTGCATGCCCTCACATAGTCAGGTTTAGGGTTTCTTATGTAGTCATGTCTAAGTATCTAAGTTGAAATATCTTTGTCACATAAATTGAGTCCCTCATTATCATTATATATGTTATGCCTCCTTAACTCTCTTTAGATGTCTTTAGACCTTTATCAACTACCTTTGGAGGCTCAAACCTCAACCCTATTCTCCCTTTTCCCATGGGACTACCTGTAGGTAGTAGCTAAGGTTTTGTCTATTGAAGGTGTAAATCACCCCTTCATGGTATTATGATTTGGATAATTGATTTGGTGGAACACCATGTAGGGAGGGGGGGTTCCTTTATAGGTGTAGTCATTCTAAAATCACTTACTAGACTACACTCCTTACTTAGTCATCTCTTTTCCTTATGACTTCTTGCATAAAGATATATGTCTGACTTTTTCCTCACTTACCAACTTGGAAATTCCTTTCATGAGTTTCTCATATTTAAATCATTCCTCTAGTCCAAAGATTCCTTAGAGTAGGTTGATGCTCAGTTATTCTTCACCTAAAGTTAGGCTTGTAGGTGATGGCCCTTAGGTTTCTTGACTATATTATGGTTGGAATGACCTCCTTCTTTACCAATTTGAGACCTTCACCATAAAAATACTATTTCATCTCTTTTACATATTTATTAGATATTTTTAGGTCTCAAACAATAACTTGGCATATGTAGATACCATCAATCCTTGTACATAGGCTTGTACCTATCTACTTAGGACTATCTTCTAAGTAGTTCAATGGGGGACGTACTTCTTATCTTCAATGAAACACAATTACCCCTAAGGATTAATAATATTTAAGAGACAAATTTACTCTTGAATACAAGTCTCACCTCACTATTATGCAGGATGCTACATACTTTGGTATCCTTTCAGGACCCTATTGTAACTGTGTGCTTAGGTCTATCTCAGCCTAAACTAATCTAAAAGGTTTATATCACTAGGTAAAGGCATACGAATCCTTTATCAAATGTTAAATATCCATCCTCAGCTTTATACTTTGCTCCTTTGTATAGTTTCTCAGGCTCTCTTCTTGATATTAGAGTCTTGCTTATACATAATATTTAGATCTACCTGTGACTATAAGCACATACCTTCTTTTGCTTAGTTAATACCTTGATGCCTTTTAGAGAAGTGGATTCATGATATGAAGGGTCTTACACTGTCATAGAAATTTTGAACTCCTCATCTTACCACACTTTCTACTCAATCATCTTGTTCTTTCATAACTGCCTATATATAAGAATTTTTGTATGACTCTCTTCATGCCAAGATCTCCTCTAACCTATCAACCTGTATTCAACATTTCCTTACCCTTTGAGTGTATGTGAGAGCCTTAATGAATATATACATGTTTTCATTATATTCAATAACCTTTGTCAACATTTTACCAAGTAGCATCTTGCTTATATGTCCTCAATTTATTATCTACATGAAAGAGGTCTACCTGACTGTGAGAGGTTTATCTTGTATACTAGGTTGAGGGTGAGGATGTTTGATACATAAGTCAAAGATTAGGATGTAATGAGGGTGAAAATATAATAAATGACTATAACATAAAGAGTTTTGTTCAATTATAACACCACTAAAGACCCTCTATAGCTACTATATTTTCTTTTTGTAGATGAGACCATGTTTACCATGACGATCACACTATGGACAGTATCTTGGAGTGATCATTTGGACTAAGTATGTCTCCTTTGGGTGATTTGGAGTGTATATAGGTTCAATAGGATGACAATTAACTATTATATGACCCATAACCATCATTCATTTACACCATCAAGCTTTAATTACCCTTTAATATATGAAAAATTGTTAGCAAACTATAAGATTAAGAAAAACATGAAGTTTGGATTGTTACCAGCATGTAAACGTGTGAAATAGGAGTTCAAGGTGTTGGAGAGGGTATATTATGTCCTCATGGATACATATCAAATGTTGGTTTTCATAAACTCCTTGAAAAAGTATAAAAAACTGTTATACTCTCTTTACCCTGTATAGATGAAGGGGTTCATAGGGGTCCCTAGATTGTTATTGATTGTACATGAACTTATATATAAATGGAATGGATAAAGAGGTCAAGGGACCCCATTTCTATTCCCAAGAAACTAGATCCTAATTTTCTCTCTTATGCTTGTACTATTCATAAACCTGAAGGGTTGTCTAAGCTACCAATGAATTAGATGGAGATAGAAGGTCAGTTTTGAGCTTATTTTAACTTATCTAACCTTGAAACTTATTCTAGACATCTGACATAAGTTGATATCAATCCCCCCTTTATATGGACTGATCGTATAGGTCCATACAATTTGTAAGAAGCACCTGAAAACACTAATTTTTCACTATTTTTTCCATGTTTTGACCTTAAACTAACATTTGAGGGTAAAGAGAGGGAAAACACAAGTAAAATGACATTTAAAAATGATGGTATGATTGGGAAAGTTTAATAGGTACCTTTTATCATGTGTGGGGCCCATGTGGCCAGTGGGGAGGTGGGTATGAGTTTTAAAAGGACCTTCTATGGCATGAAACACCTAGTTATGACCATATAGAGATAATGGGACCTATTTAAGACTCTTTTAAAAAATGAAACACTAGAATATTCCAATTTTATGAAGATGTTATAAGTCACATTAAATCATATGAGGCATTTAAGGGTCTTGAGAGGGCTAATGAAGTTTTGTGATAGACTTGAATAGAAAGGTCATGGAAAATGGTCTTGACACACAATATTAGGCTTCACACCATGAAACAAAAGGAGCTTAGACACACTTCAAATTATTAGTAATGTTTATTCTCATCTTGAAATATCTAAAATAGGCTTAAAAATCATAATAATAAGGGCCTCAATATTCTTCAACTTCTTCTAGGGATCTTTAAACTTATCATGATTATGACCATCTTTCTAGGCTTGATAAAGACCAAGACAACCTTCTTAATCACTCTATGATCACTATGATCACTGTCGTATCACCAAATAGGCCCAAGGTAGCCATGGCACAATGAGCTCACAAGCATACTTCAAGACACATCATGACACTCTTAACAAGGTTTAAAGGTTTTCAATCGACATTTATGAGACCATGACTAGTTGATGCTATATAAGTGATCTCATAAGGGTTCTCATGTAAGTTTTTTATGGTAGGGGTTGACATTTGGTATTGTGAGGCCAAAATGTCAACAACTAGGTCTCAATTGATATCATATGTTGCACTATTCTACAAGAATGGTAAATCTGGTTATAACATAGACAAACTAACAATAAAAGCCAACTAATACCTTGTTAATAGGGGTTTTATACAAGTTTCCTATCTTGTAGGAACCAAACCAAAAATGTACAAAGAAAAAAACCCATGCATTTATTTTTTAGTTGGAAGACTAATACACATGTGCTACTGATCTACCAACATATAGGTTAGTTGAGATTACCTTGCTAGTAATGTTGAATGGTTTTTTAATCTTTGTTAATAGGGGCAAATATTGATGATAATTTGTAAAGCATGTTGTGTTTACACATGTAGTGCCTAAGTTTAGGAAGTTCACAATCCTATGTATATGCCTTGCATTTGATGTCAAGCCAAGAGAAAGTCCCAATTGAGCTAAATTTATTCTCACAACTCTCCCAAATATTTCAGCTAGTTGTATATATTTTTTGGGTGGGAATTTTTGACCCATTTATTGCTGTCCATTATTTTCAATGAGTTGTTTTGTTTCTAATTAGTATGTTTCACATGCATACCATAAAATTTATAGATTCGGTACACATATCTCCTTGTTGTGTATGAGTCTAGGTAAAGTTATAGGGGCCATTGATATAGTTTGAAATGGCCCCTTAGGATTTGTAAACAAGTCCCTTAATTTAGTTGAATGTTTTTATTTTAGCTTTGGGTTTGTTTTGTGTATATGAATTATTTTTTATGATTTTAAATAATATGTAGAAATGGGGTTAAAAAAATTGTTAATGGGATTTTTGAGGCATTGAGGAGAGAATGAAGGATTTAGGTGTTGAGGATAAATCTCAAAAAACAATGAATAATCCAAAAGAAGATGATGGTGATATTACACCTATACATGAGGAGAAGGATTAGTAAAATAAGGAATAAAATTTACAAATATAATTTTGTAACTAACAAGGTAGAAGAGAATAAAATTGACA
>JARHVA010008631.1:142500-252500 GCA_037957365.1 Torreya grandis
ACTTGGCCATTTATTTTCTTATCATAATATATCTGCTCTATTGTTTAGGATTTTGGAAACACTGACAAAAAATGTTGTCAAAGTTAAAGTGAAAATTAGAGAACTTCAATTTCAATGCTTCATGGCTAAAACTAAAATTATAACATATATATATATATATATATATATATATATATATATATATATATATCCAAGACTAGGTTCTTGGCATCTCATCACACTTGATCAAGAGACCTACCACCCATTCTGGCCTCAAGAACACCATTTCCAATATAAGAAAAATGTAGTTTTTAGCCTAACTTCAGGTGTGCATAAAATAAAAACTATATGCCATTTGGATGAACTAGAAGAAACATAATGTGAATGCCAAATAAATATAGTTTCATCCAAAATAACATTGATATAACCTATAAGACCATTAGGTGGAAAAAATTACAACAATGGGTCCTAAAATATAACTTTTTTTAGTGAAGAGATAAGTTTTTGAGCTCCATATAACATTTATGCCTCTGGGAACTTTAGGTGTAAATTAATCACTTTGATAACACCAAGATATTAAAATTACATGTTATCCCATGACTTAAACTTCTAAGTCCACCCAAGAGTGTGTTTTCACTACTATTTAGGAGTGCAGGAACATTGACAATAACTATTATCAAAGTTGAAGTGAAAATTTGAGAAATATACCTCTAGTGATTCATGGCTCAAAAATGGAATTGAAAACACATCCATGGTTTAAGATAATATTTAGGACCAATTTATTGGTATCACATCCCTCTCAATCAAGATACCTACCACCCATTCTGACCTCAAGAACACCATTCCCAATACAAGAAAAATAATTTTTTAGCCTAGCTTTAGGCGTGCCTAAAATGGAAACCATATGTCATTTATATGAACTATAAGAACCATTTCCTATGTGATGAATCCATATAATTTCAGCTAGGATCATGTCAATGAAACCTTTGAGACCAATCTGTGGCACAAGTTGTAGTAACAGGTCCTAAAAATATAACTATTTTGGGTGAAAAAACATGTTCTTGAGCTCCAACTAGCATTTATGCCTCTAGGATATCTAAGTGAAAATAAATCACATAAATAACATTGAGATAGGTAAATGACATGTTTTTATCATAATCTTGATGTCTAAATCCACCTAGAAGCATGTCTTCACTACTATTTACGAACACAAAAACATAGAATAAATGTTGTCAAAGTTGAAGTGACAGTTGGATAACTTTGCCTTTGGTGCTTCATAGATCAAAATTAGAATTTAAAAAACTTATAGGGTGGTGTATATCATATAGTACTAGGTTATTGTCATCCCATCATGCTTGGTTGAGATACCCACCACATATTCTAGCCTCAAGAATGCCCTTCCCAATACAAGAAAAATGTAGTTTTTTAGCCTAACTTTAGGCGTGTGTAAAATAAAGGCAAATTGTCATTTGGATGAACCAAAATAACCCTAAAATGAATGTTAAAACCATATAATTTCACCCCATATAATATTTATTTAACCTTTGATACCAATATGTGGCACAAGTTACAATAATGGGTCCTAAAATATAACTTTTTTTAGTGAAGAGACATGTTCTTGAGCTCCAACTGATATTTATGCTTTAGGGACCTCTAGGTGCAAATCTATAAATTTATAATATATAGATATAAAAATGAAATATTATTTCATGACCTCAACATCTAAATCCATCTGGCATCATGTTTTCATCACTGTTCAAGAGCGCAAAAACATTGATAACAAATGTTGTCAAAGTTGAAGTGATAATTAGAGAACTCTACCTATGGTGCTTAATGGCTCAAAATTGGCACTAGAAACACATATGGGGTGGTATATAATATATAAAAATAGGTTATTGGCCTCTGATCACACCCGTTAAAGAGACCCACTAACCATTCCAACCTCAATAATGCCCTTTCCAATACAAAAAATTATAGTTTTTGGCCTAACTTCAGATACACATAAAAAATCGTAAGTCATTGGAACAAACCAAAAAACCCTCAAATTCATGTATAAGACTTATAATTTCACCCCAAATCATGCCAATGGAACCTTTTATAGCAATATGTGGCACACACTTTAGTAACAAGTCTTGAAATGCAATGTTTTTGCAGTGAACAAATAAGTTCTTGTCCTCTAACTGACATTTCCACCTTTGGGACCTCCAGGGGCAAGTCCATCATTTGAAACACATCTAAATAGGAAAATGTCAAATTATATCATAACCATGACCTCTAAATCCACCTAGATGCATGTTTTAACTACTATTTAGGAGTGTGGAAACACTAACAACAAATCTTGTCAAAGTTGAAGTTGTAATTAAAGAATTCCACCTTAGGGGCTTCATGACTGAAAACTAGCATTGCCAACATGTTTTGGGTGGTGGATAATGTCCATTATTATGTCCTTGGCCTCCCATCATGCCTGGTTTAGAAAACTACTTCCCATTATGACATCAAGTTCACCCTTTCTATAATAATTGAGTATTATATTAAACTTCTATTAGCTTCAAAAATATCAAATTCTTTATTAATAGTGCCAACCGTGTGAAGGTGGAAAATTATTTGGCACCACTAACATAAAAAAAAAACTATTAGTAAGTAATTAAAAATGAAATCTATATGTACTACATATGAAAGTAATAAAATTTGGTAAAATTAAATACAATGACATTTGACAAGTAAATATACCTTATAATTTCAATCCAATGAGCCACTAGGATTTTCTCTAATATTGATAGTAGTAAGAATAGCTTGATGGTATGACTCATTAAATATCCATAGATTCCTATTTAATGGCCTCCTATGATATTTGACTAATTGAATATTTGTTGAAAAAAATGAATTTGAATAGTTTAGTATCTTCTTATGTGTTTTACAGTCTCCAAATAACCATTCATCTAGATTTTTTTATAAGATATCATCAAAGCCAAGTTCCAGTGACTATTACAGACCCAGTGGGATAGTCAATGTCTTATCCATTTATAAATGAAAAATTCAATTTTTTCTTTTCCTCTACATACCAACATAAATAGTAATATGTTCCTTGTTCATTGTCCTCATCAGCAATAACTACAAAAATATGTCTTGTATCATAAAAATAATTTTATAATGACACTATTAAGATAGATAATGATAATAAATAGTACATAATAATTAATCTTATACTTGGTTTCACTAGATCAAAAACATGGTCAAAGTCATGTGATGATGTCATATCTATAAGTTGTAATCCTAGTGGAACTTGATACGTGTCAATTGGAATTAGAGGTCTACAACTCAATTCATCCACCCACTCTTGTGACTCAAACTCATTCCAAATATAGTCCATGCATGAAGAACATAAAAATACCAAGTGTCTCATATGAATAGTCTAAAAACCTACATTTGAGCTATGAAATGAGTTGAGATCACTTGGTCTTGTTACAGTCATACAATACTCATACTTTGTTAAGTGTTCTTCCTCCATCAACTAGAAATATTTATGAACAATATAATTTTCTTGAGTACCATGGCCTATTTTCCCATTACACCATTCAACAATAGTTGTTGCATTAGTTAAAATAACACCATATTCAAACTTTAAATCTTCTCTTTCAATGAATATTTTTACATATGATCCAACACCATCATATTCCCCTTTTCCATGGCCAACTTTAGTGAAACTCTAAATATGTTCTATGGCAATGGTAATATGCATCCTACTCAACTAGTAAAACATCTATGTGTTCTTGAATTGTAATTTGCAATTATCTAACCAAATGTAATGTTTATTGAGATCAATGTTCCTCTCAATCCTTACATTAAACATCTCAAAACAACCTTAAACTTACTTTGTACAATGTGATTGGTCATCATTGGCATATAAATAGCACTCCATTAATATTTTGTGATCTTTATATGTATTATCAGGTGCATGCATGAATGCTATATGCAAAAATATGGCAATATGTATTGAGTTTTAATACTATGACTAAACTTCCATTTGTGGCTTGATATGCTATGTGTACATGTAAATGGTGATCAAATAGTGAATAGTTTGGACTGGGTTGATGGTTTTCCCAATCCTCATGTATGGGTGGCTCAAGAACTCAAGATAGCCTTGACTTAATAATTACCCACCCCTACTTGGTGGATCATAACTTCTGAATAACTTGGATTGGAATGATGAGTTGTCCAACCCTCTCATGTAGGTGGTTCAAGAACTCAAGTAAGCCATGAATCCATCATTGCCTACCCATGGGTAGTAGATGTATATGAAATTAAAACTATGTGATGTAACTAAAATTGTGTGATGTAACTGAAACTATGTAAGATAGATTTAGGGACACTTAAGAAATATGAAATGTAAAATGGCTTAGTGGCCACTCAAAAACTCTGAAATGTAAATCAACTCAAGGGCTACTTGGGAATTCCAACTTTTGTAGATGGAATGAGGCATCAATCTAGTATAAACCTCATGCATAATTGGTGCATATGGTGTCTGAAGTATACAGTGTGGAGAATGACATAGAGTTGCAATTATATATGAGAGTATTGGTGTGAAGATAAACATATGGGACAATGTGCCATGCACATGCCCTGATTATGATATTTGTGTAAATAGATTATGGACTGAATCATAATAATCTATCTGTGTATCTGAAACTAAAATGGGATGGATCATGCCACATATGATACCCCCAATTTGAGAAAACCTATGTAATTTATGTAAAAATTTAGTATATACTGAACCTATTTAATAATACATGATTGAGACTATGTAAATCTAAATTATAACTATTGTACCTTTTTAAAAATTTAAAATTTTTATGTTTCTAGGGCTACTGAATAGTAGTGTAATCCTGTTGTCAATAGTACATTGTACTAGTATCCTCTATGCCATGCTATTGGCCAAGTGTGTTATTTCTATGCAAAACTAAGATTGATCTAAATGTGACTATTTTTCACTATATTTACCTAAGTTTAGGCTTTATAATCTATGTCTATTTGCTGAAAACTATGTTTTGAGTGCACTAAGATGACTTGATCTGTATAAAAAATCCCTATAAATTCCCCTATTATAATGGGAGTTATTTAACCTATGTAATAACTATCTTTAAAATAAAATCTATGCATTATGTGTGTTGGAATATAAACTTATGATATCTGCATGATAAACCAATATAATGTGTCTACATGACACCAAAATGTAAACTAGTTTGAGCATAAGTTCATAATTTATGATGTATGTTAGATCTAGCATTCACAAGGTTGTTAAAATATATATAATAATGTAAGCATGCATATGAACAATTTTTTTTAAATATAGTCTAAGTAAACTACATAAGGGGATGGGGCATGATGTCCATCAAAAACCCAAGGAGGAAGGGGAGATGCATGAGGTCCCTCATGGCAACATAAACTAAGTGTGCAAGAAACAAGTAAGAGACAAGTGATATGACCATGAAACATATGTGAAATCATACATATAGATACATAAGGCACACAAATTAGGCTAAGGGGACACAATACAAGGGATATGGGCATATGTTACTAAGTTAGATAAATAAATACATATAGTGACATGTTTAAATGTCCACATACATAAAGAAAAAGAAAGGTTGGATTAGAGACACATAAGAGGACATATTCAAATACACATACACAATCAAGAATCACACATAAGGACATGGATACATGTCCAAATCATATAAACAATGAAAGGAATTAGATTATATCCATAAAATAATGCCATATTCAAATGCCCTCGAGTAGATGTAGAAGCAAAGAGACACAATCAAATATAAAATAGTAAAGTAAGAAATGAAAGTGTGCATAACATGTGGTACAAATCCATATAATAGAAAAGATGTACATAATTTGAGTCTATAGTATTAGTAGTAAAAAAATAATTAATGTAATATGTGATGATCATTATTAAGATATAATCAATGCTAAATCTATGATATGGAATATAGAAAAATACAATCTAGCAAACCAAAAGTTATGAGTATGATGCCCCAATGGGATAATATAACAATTTTGAATATGTGTATATGTGTATGTTCCCCAAATGGGTAGATAGTAACACATATAGATATTTGTAGAGGACCTAAATCTTATATTAATATGTGAACACTTGAAAGGAATAAGTGAAGCATGTATGTATGATAAAACTAATTATACTAGCATATATAGCATATGTAGTACCTAAAAAAATAGGAGGAATGTAAAAAATTGAAATGCATATAATCTAAAATTTTGTATTTTTTGAGTAATATTTGAATGTTTTTATATTTTTTGAGTATAATATATGTATAAGTAATATAAAAATGAAATTATGTATAAGTAGAGAGGAACATACTAACCAATGAATCTCACAAGAGACTCACTATCAAGGTGTCTTGTACAAATAAATGAATAATGACCACATGTATTGTGAAAGGAGGTATTTGAGATATTTGAATCATATGTAATAAGTAATATGAAGCTAAAATTGCCTATGGAGTGGGGATGTGAATCTATGGAGTTGATTAAACATGCCTGTGAATTGTGGGGTTCTTAGGGACCCATATGGTGGAAGAAGCTATGACTGGCATGGGTGTTCTATACTATAACACTGATCTAGATGGTAAAAGGGTAGATAGAGAATATCTAGAATCCAAAATGTGTCTCTGACATAGGGGTATTTATAATAAAGGTATCTATAGGAGAGTATGTGTATGTGGTAATGCTATAAGAGTAGACTACACTTGTACTAGTGGCTCAACTAATATAATATGTGTACTAATGGAAGCTATGTGCTGAGATGTGACTAATGCCTACTATATAATTGATTTTAGAATAGGTAAAGGATACTAATATAGAAGACCCTTGACTATAACCACTTGATTAACATGTATATACTTAAGACATCTGTGTATGGTGGATGGAATGGCTTAAAGATACTATATCCAAGGCCTACCCAATAACATGTTAAATGTGATGGCACTAGACACCAATGTGAATGTGGTGGTCATATGAGTAAGCCCAACCTATAATGGAAATATGATCTCCCTAATGGAGCTTTGGCCATGGCCACTAAATCTATGAATAACTGTGTCTATTGGATAAATATCCCACTTTGAATAACCCAAGTGTTGTAGAAGTAGTAACAATACACATATTGATGCTTGACCCATTATCAATTATGAAACTTTGAATATGATGATGATCAATGTAAGATTGTATAAAGAGTGCTTATAAATTTGAGTCATCATCCAAAATATCTTATTTTGAGAAAGTGATGAGAGGTCTAGTTGACACTGTAGTATGATACACACCAATGTTATTATTTAGAATGTGTGCCCATAATATGATTATGATGAAATTCTTGTGGTGGATGTGCCTGATAGGTATAATGAACACTAGAAGTGACTGCTATTTCATTAGTCATGTGATTTGGAAATGGATCAAAAAATATTTTCATTACTTTCCCTTCAATTGGTTGTGATTTGGGTGTATCTATAAGAGTTCTCACATCAATTATATTAGTATGTATCAAATCTTGTATCTTATGCCATAAGTTGATGCATCTATTTATAATATGTCTGGGGCCCATGTGGTAATCTCAAAATTTATTGGAATCATAATTATTTGGAAGAGGCAGTCTTATCAACCTATTTGATAGGAGGGAGAGATATGACATTGTATTCCAAGATTTTTTGGAGAACATGTGCTGGTAATTTAGGAAGATTCATGAAAGGTCTCCTTGGAAGAGCTAATAAAACCATGTGAGAAACTAGCTCTGAGGTTGTATTAACTATTTTATTTTTCTCACTCTTGTTTCCAATGGGCATTACCTTATATTGGGGCTTATTGGAACTCTTATTATTTTATTCTGATCTAGTTGTGTACTTTAACTTGCCTTTAGAGAGAAGCTTGACTTCCCATTATTTCATTGTATGGCATAGATCTATGAATGATGGATTTTTTTGAATAGTATAGCTTCATACAATGCTAGTAATAAAATATACTTGAATATGTCTTGAATTTCTCTATCTACCATGGGTCTAGTTATCTTTGCAAATATGGTTTTATATTGAAAGACATATTCAACTATTGGCTCATTGTATTTTTTCTTGAGTTGTGAAACATGAGTGTATGAAACCTTATCATTGATTTTAATTGAAAGGTGTGCCAAAAACATATATGAAAGTGTACTAAATGCTATGATGAACTGATTATGGAGATCATAAAACCATTATAATGTATAGTCCTTTAAACTGTGAGGGAACAACTTAGTCAGGAGCCAATAATTAGAAACATAGTCCAAACATGATACGTAAAAAGTGCATAGACGATGATCTGGGTTACCCTTACCATTATATAAAGTAAACTTGGGTGGCATAAATTAGGATGGAAAATAAGTTTCTAATATATACTATGCCAATGGTTTATGTAGGAGAACATGAGAGTCCAACGCATGAGATGGTCTAGTATATCATGTTAAAGATGTAACACCTTGGCCTACAGAGAATGGATCTCTTGCCTAAGGGATTATAAATCTAAAGAGGAGGGATGTGTAGTATCCACAAAAGGTGTTTCCATTGGTGATATTTGGCTAGTTGTATCAAGTTATAAAATCTAAGTTGCCCCAATAGTAAGTGTAATAATATTAACATTTGTGGGGTTAGAGGATTGACCCATAGTGGAATTTTGAAGCTATTATTGAATAATATGAATAAGGTCATCTTGTATATATTAATGATTATAAAAAAACCTTTTTAATTTCCTCTTATCAACCTCATTGAATTGGTTATTAAATTCTACCATTATAAGTTGGGAGGTAGGAAAATAAAAAGTTGTATGTTTCAAACCTTATAATAAATTAAATCTATGAAAGATTGCAGAAATAGAATAATGAATCAGATCAAAATTTTGAAATTAATTACTTAACATAGAAAACAAAAGGATAAAAACCCTAAAAACATCTAAAGCTAGGGTTTGGACATTTTTTAAAGTAAGTTGGGTTCACTAAATGATTTAAATTTTTAAAGGAGCTATGAAATGTAAAACCTTAGGTTGTTAAAGTGATGGAATAATAAATCAAGGAATAAATATATAACTATCAAAAATCAATGATTTGTATAACAATTGATTCATCTAATTATTACATAAATAGTAATGAAATAAAAAAGGTGTACTTAGATATAAAATTGACTAAGATAAATAAGTGGTATGCTGTAAATTGGTGCAAGAATAGTGCAAGGTGTTGCCAATAAGAAATAGGTGTCAAAAACCCTCCTAGATAGTAACACGGTCCTTTGGTCAATAACGCACCATGTTAGTGTCCTCTATGCCATGATAATGTCCTTATGCATCAGAGATAGTGAGTTTTTGGGTGGACCCTTGCCTGGTTCTAAGAACCATGTGCCTATGTGACCAAATGCTGTATCATTGTCTATTACCTATTTTGAGTAATTTCAGTGTGAAACCCTAATCCTAAATGTTTTTAAAGGTATTTGAGGAGAACAATTATAAAAGGAGTGGCATTATCAAGGTAGGCTAGACTTTACCTAAACACCTATTATGTTGAGTGTTTCATACATATCAATATCTCAAAAGGGGATCAAGCCCAATGTAGTTCTCCAAATCTAAGTGCTAGTGGGATGTGCAAGTGAATGCTAGTATGAGTTATAATTTGAATGATTTGAGTGTGACTTGAGACTAGAAATCAGAGTAATATGAGATCTAGGCTACTATAGATGGGTGTATGTAAAAGTAGGGTAGAATAGTGATCAATGACCTTGATTTTCACAACTATTTTTTGAGTTCGTTTATGAGTATTTACATCTAGTTTCCATATAGGGGATAAATGAATGAAAGCAGTCTATCTATAGTGTTTTGGTACTTGTCAAGACATGAAATGAGATTAGGCTGACTCTAAGGTGATTTGAGTAATAGAAATATATCCATTGGTGGTGAAAAAAGTAAGGGGGCATTAATATTACCCCTTTTACTATCTAAAGTAAGAATTAATGTCAAAGGGGTTTGAATGGGTGAAAAAGGGACTTGGGTTCCTAAGTGAAGGCTTAATTCTAATTTTGGTATATCTAGGGATGGGTTGGACTCACATAAAAGCTAGAAAATGATCAAAAGAGGACCTAAGATAGGTATAGGGCTAAGCTAAGGATAAGGTGGTCTCAAGTGATACTCGTTTCAATAAAATGATATTTTAGATGACTATAGTAAATTTTAAATTTTGTCAATCCACCAAAAATGTTTTAATTTCCATCCAAACATGCTTTATTATAAAATAATTGTCCATTGGGTATTTCAAAAAAATAGTTGGAATTAAATCCCTAGATAATTTGGTGGAACTTCTATGCCATACTAGTAAAAAATGTTAATGGTATGTAAATTAAAATTTATAAGGTGAAAAACATCATAGTGCATTGAAAATTAAACATGTTTCCTAAAAAAACAAATGGTGTGTGTGTGTGTGTGTGATTTGTTTTTACATAAAATAATTTGTCCATCTCAAAATATATTTGATTAATATAAATTTGTGGAAATTTTAACAAAAGAGTAAAATTATGTTTGGGTCACATCCAAGAAATGTTTCAGATGAGATTCATAGTAATGAGAACCAACTCTTCTTTTCATTACATCTTTTGTATTAGGTGAAACCCTTATATTGTCTTTCCAAAATTATGCAAGTAAATCTTCAAGAGCATCAGATATAGCCTTGTCCTTTCATGGAATTATACCAAATAATGCTTAGAACGTAGTGGTATTGGCATCATTAAGTCTTTGGTTTCTTCCAATCACTTGTATTAAGCTCGACTAGTTTTTGAAATCAATCATTTTTTTCCTATTTGACCACTTACTACATAAGTTATAATTATACACCAAGAAACATTATAATATTTGTTACATGATTTTGAGCCTATAGTATGATATGCATCATGTATTTTTTTTTAAAAAAATTCATTGTTTTCATCATCCATATTAGATGTTCTTAGTCTTAGGGTGTACATTGTAGGTCTCTTCTTAATCCATTTCATCAATGAAACAAACAATTGACATTTATGAATATCAAAATCTAATTTATCAAATAAATTATCCCATTTTAAAAACTTATCTTCTTGAATGGTGGTTAGATGTTTTGTTATGCATTGGTTTCAAAATGTTTTCATCAACTTCAATTAAGTACTTGCCTTTTATACACACAATCCTTGGAGGTATTGTTAATGGTAGAATTTTTTGAGAGGGTGTTTCAAAATCATTATTTTCACTACTAGTTAATTTATTATGAGTTTCATTATTTAGTTTTAGGATATCATTTTATTCATTAATACTTTCATCATTGTGTGTTTCCATGAAATTATCTTCATTGATAGGGTTAAATCACCATGTATAGATTCATCATCAATAAAATAAAAAAGTTTATACTTTGAATGTGGACTTACAACATAATTTGGAATTTTAGGTAAATATTCATCTTCATTATTCAATTCATTATTGTCACTTTCATCATTATCTATGACATTTGGCTCATTAGGGATAATGTTTGTACCTTGTATCGAGTGAAATGCTTGCATTTGTACCTTTTATTTTTCTCTCAAATCTTCTAATTAATCTGGTTTTTGGTGTTTTAACTTCTTCCTATTCTTTGAATGAACTTCGCCATCCATGACTAGATAAAGAAAAAATTGATTCCATTTGATGGTGGGGACCTAAAGAATAATTTGATTCATTTTGATGGTGTAGGACCTAAATAAAAATTTGATTCCTCGTGTCTTCACTATGGAAAATGTAGAATGATCAAAATAATGTCTATGGGGTCAAAATTCTCAAAATACCCTAAAAAATAAATGTTGGACAATGACTTTTTGTCTATTTAGATAATAATGCACACATATGAATTATATATATATATATACATATATATATATATATATATATATATATATATATATACATACATATATATATATATACATACATATATATATATATATATATACATATATATATATGTATATATATATATACATATATATATATGTATATATATATATATATATATGTACATATATATATATATATATACATATATATATATATGTATATATATATATATATATATACATATATATATATGTATATATATATATGTATGTATACATATATATATATGTATACATATATATATATGTATATATATATATATATATCTATGTGTATATATATATATATATATATATATATATATATAATATGCCTATGTTATCATATATCATATTGTTATGATATATGATTATATTATGTAATTTTATTATTCAATCAATATTATATAATTATCTCCATATTTGCATTTATGATACAATTCTAGGGTCAATTTACCCATATATTTCATCTTATATAATCAATTGATCCATAATTTAGGTTCATGGGGTTCAATTTGGCCCAAATCACATGTTTAATGGTACCAATTAACTAAATGGATTAATTCATGACTAATTTAGGTCCAAATCATGTCTCTAATTACACCAAAATACTAAATGGATAAATTCATGACTAGAATTTGACTCTAAATCATGTCTTGCTCTTGTCTAGTTAGGTTGAAGGGACTCAAATTGGACCCAATTTACTTTTTAATTGAATTGGTGGACTTTTTGATTTATTTTGTTATGATATTGGGGTCAATTGACCCCTAAATTAATTCTATATAGTCAAAATTAGGTTTATGGGGTTTAATTTCATCTAAATTGTATCAATAATTATAACTATCTACTAATTGGGTAAATATATTGGGAAACAAGAGTTAATTTACCCCCTTGAATCACATCATATACATGTAGTTAGGTTCAAAGGGATCAAATTGCCCCTAATTAGCTTCATGTTTGCATTTTAAATAAAATTAGGGTTGATTAAGCCATATGTTACATCCTATACAATCAAATAACCCATAAATTAAGTTCACATGGTTCAATTTTGCCCAAATCATGTCCCTAATTGCACCAATTGATTAATTAGAACAATGCATGATAGAATTAAATGTAATTTATCTCCAAATCATGTCTTGCTCTTGTAGTTAGTTTGAATGAGATAAAATTGGCCTCAATTTACTTCATGATTGAATTGGTGGACTATTTGATTTATTTTATTATGATATTGAGGTTGATTGACCCCCCAAATTATATCTTATATAGGAAAAATTAGGTTCACAAGGTTTAATTTCATCCAACTTGCATCACTAATTCCAATAATCAACTAATTGGATCAATATGTTAAAAAATATGGGCTAATTTAGCCCCAAATCACATCCTAGATTTAAAGTTAGGTTAAATGGGTCTAAATTATCCTTGATTACCTTCATGTTTGTATTTGTGATAAAATTAGGGTTTAAGGTTTAGGGTTTAGGGTTATAACCATCAACTTATATGGTCTCAGTATTGCTTCTGGGATATCCATCATACCTTTCTAATGAAAACCAAGATGTTATCTATGAATCAATCTCTTATATCATAAAAATATAACACTTTCTTCTAAAATAACTAATTAGTAGAGAATGTGTTGCCTAAATAACATCCTCATGACCACTTGTGAAGTGATATAGTCAAACCAATTCATCCCTTGATAATACTAGTGTAGGTTTCCATTCATTCATGATTATTATCCCTTGTCTACATACAAAACATTTATAGTGATAATTTTATATTGTGCCCAAATTTAAGATGATGAAACATGCTTGTGCAATATATCACTCATTCTCAATCCGTGAACATTTAAAAAAATCAAATGCACTTCCAATCTAGCCATGAAAATGGACATGATAATGCTTGATCTCATTGATATTATTTTAATTTCAAACTCATTATAGACACTCATATTAGATGGATGACTAAGACAAAATACCCAAAAAAGTTATTTTGTAGAACAAATGCTCGTTGCACTTACAAGTTTACCTAATTTTTTTGTGAAATCTTAAATATGATGAAATAAAGAATGAATAATCATCCTTTATCCTTTTTTACCTTATAAATTTATAATATGATTTCCAAATAATCCAACATTGATCACACAAAAATACACATTTTAAATTCTTTTTCATTTTCATCTTTATTGGCTGAGATCCCATGAAATTGATATGCCTAAATGAGAATAAATAATATATACAATTCCTTTAGTTTTATCATAGTTAGGATGAAGGGGCTCAAGTTACTCTTTGATCAAATGAATCAACTATTTGTTTCATTAAATATGATGACATTAAGTCAATCTCATACCAAATCACATCATATATAATTGAAAATAGGTTCATGTGTCTCAAATTTTAAAAAATCGTGTCACTGCTTTCACCATTTGACTAATTGGCTCAATATATTATAAAATCAAAGCTAATTTAACCTCAAATCATGTTGTATAGTCATAATTAGGTTTAAGGGCCTCATATTCACCCTAATTGCCTCTAAAATTGAACCAATCAATTATTTCATTCATTATATGACGACATTCATGTTTATTGAACCCCAAACCACATCCTATACATGTCAAACTTACATAGGTTATTAAAACAAATGCTTTTTTGCTTCATTATATGATTAAATTGGATCCACTCAATCCCCAAATAATATTTTATAATCATTCACTTAGGTTGAAGGGGCTCAAATTAGCTCCCATTGCCTTCAAATTCAACCACCAGACTACTTCACTTATTTAGTTATGACATTGGGGTTGACATGCCCAAATTAAATCCTTTATAGTCAAAATTAGGTTCAAGGCTTAATTTCACTCAAATAGTATCATTGATTGTACCAATTCACTCAATATAAACTAATTTATCCTTAAATCACATCTTATAAGTTATGTTCAAGGGATTAAAATTGATTGTAATTTCCTCCACCATTAAAATAGTTGATTATTTCATTTATTTTGTAATGAAACTAGGCCTAGTTGAACCCTAGATCATTTTATTATAGTTGAAATTATGATTACATGTGCAAACTCACTAAAACTTCATCACTTTATTCATGATGTATTTTTTGTGGTAGTGTATATCATGATACACTCCACTTTAAAATAAAAATATAAAAATTATAAATGTGAATTAAATAAGTGTAAACATGAACTAAATAAGTATAAATAAGTGTATATCATGATACATGGATAAGTATAAACACATATGAGTAGAATAAAATATTTTTTTGATGTTTTGGCAACATAATGCATATGCATTATAACATGTAATAACATGTATGCATTATGTTCTATTTGAATTAAAAAACCAAGATTTTTGTCTCATAAATGGCTTAGATTCCTGAGTCAAATGCTTGGACCTATCAACTCATAGATAAAACTTAGAGTTTTGATAGAAAACAACAAAATTGAACTCCCTTTGCCAAATACACTACAAATTTCAACCCAAAAATTCATAAAATTATTACAATGATGATGAGCATGCTCTCCTATTTACAAAATATGATTTTTATAATTTTTGGATTATTTTAAGGTTTTAATCTATGTTGATTTCTAACTATATATTTTTTAGGCAACTACATGTTACAAATATAATGCCTACATATGTTTGTGTATCTTTTTTTCTTTGATTCAAATGCACAAAAAATGATATGGTTACAAGCTAGGTCTAATTCTACATGGATTAAAAAAAACTAGGTTTTCATTTTTTTAAATTAGTTATGGGGGTTGTATGATCAACTATCTATTTTTTTCATTTTTTAGAATCTATTTACTTGTAAAATTAATAAAAAATATTATTTAAAAAAATGTAAAAAAATATAGGTTACAAACTAGATGATCTTATCTAGAGTTTCACCAAATGTTTTTCAACAATATTAAATGATGCTAAAAAATGAGGGGCCTCACAACTAGCTATCTACTCTATTTTACTAAAAAAAGGAATTCCTATTTAAAATTTATATGTTTGACCTAGTTATACTTAGCCATTTTAATTTTTTTTAGTGTTTTGTAAACTAGGCTCAAAATGATACAATTAATTTACTTACAACATCCTCAATTTTTTCAGTGTAGCCATATAAAATTATCTATATAAGTTCATATTTATCAATTTTTAGAAAAAACATGTCTACGGGTAGGCATCTTTTTGTCCTCCAAATTTGTTCACTTACCCCAATATACATTATCACAAAAAATTAGGTAATTTAAACTGAAGGCAATTCAAATCTTATTACTTGTGATATATTTGGCTGTATTTCTTTCCTTCTTCAAAATTTTAGACCATGGCCACCTCTTCATCCAATCAAATTTGTTCACTTACCCCAATATACATTATCACAAAAAATTAGGTAATTTAAACTGAAGGCAATTCAAATCTTATTACTTGTGATATATTTGGCTGTATTTCTTTCCTTCTTCAAATTTTTAGACCATGGCCACCTCTTCATCCAATCAAATTAGACCCACATTATTTTTAGACTCGGTCTGGAATGAACACAACAAGCCACATCTTGTTGGAAATAAAATATTATGTCCAACAAGTTATATATTTCAGATGACAAAACCCAAAGTTGCATGCTAATAACAAGTAAAAGAATGGAATAAATGAAAAACAAATTTATGAACAATAACAATAAAAAATAATGAGAAATACAGACACACATAAATGAAGATATCTCCATTATTAAAATTTGTCTAACTCAATCCTATGGCCAAGAGGCTATAAGATTTATTTCTTGCCACACAAGCTTATCTTCAAGGCTTTGTTTCCTTATCTATATAACTAAAAAAAATAAGTTTAGCTTCCTTATATGACTGTTTAGTTTCTAAATGACTCTTCAATTTTATTTTATCTACACACACACACACACACACACACACACACACACACACAATTTTTTTATCCTTTTCATAATTTACATAATGCTAAATTATATTTAACTTACTTACACCTATGCTAATAGAAATATTATAAGGATGTGTTCTTTTTGTTCTATTTCATTTCTTTTATTTTAACTTTCATAACATGAAAAATATTTTTCCCAAGATGTTTTTTAGAGTGTCCATTTATTGATATCACTATGTGGCTCAAGTGAATTAGTTATTAGTTTTAATATCATTAATTTATTTTTGAAGATCAAAACCTTATATCTTTGTGTTTTTTGGTGTATCTCACACCTTTTTGTGTGTTTTACTTATGTCATAAAATCTTAAGTGTAACATATTCAAATTAAATAAAAATGAGGCTTCTACATGTAAGCTTATATGGCACACAAAACACAAAATAAATGTGTGTGATGCACCAAACAACACACACACACACACACACACACACACACACACACACACACACACATCTGTGTTTGTGTGTGTGTGTGTGTGTTATGTGTATCATAAAAAAGATGTTTGAGTTTGAATTTAATGATTTTTTTTAATAAAATAGTTTTCTTTGTCAAATATTGGTTAATTGGACCAATAAGGTACAAAATATATTTCTTTGGGTAAAATCACAAAGCAAGGGGACCCACCTGACACACAAACACTCATAAACATTTGCTATTTAGGAGAAGAATTTAATCAACTATTTTGAACTTCTCACTCTCTAGTTTCTTTCCCCATTATCAAATATTGTCTAATGCCTTATAAATCATTATTGTCTCAAAATTCTTACTAATGTGGAATTATCCCAATTACAACCCAAACATGTATGTGTATTAATAAGTTTAAGGCTTTCACGATAAATTTTAATTATTTATAATTTTTGTGGGATTTTTACTTGTATATTTTAAATTCATCTCAAGATTACCTCCATAAATAGTCATTAACATAATGACATTTTTTTTGTTTCCCTAATGTATTTTTGGTAATAATCACAAGGCAAGGAGGTCCTCTTAGCATAAAATTACTCATAAGCATGTGTTAGTAGTGAGGATAAACAAATAATTTTATCACTTTCTTTGGGATTCTCACCTTTTAGACATTTTTCCCGTTGACAGATATTTTGGTTTGTGTGATGCATTATAATTCACCCTTGTCTCATAGTTCTTACAAATCTATTTATTGTTGATGTAAAATGACTTTCCCATATTACAATTATGGATCAACCAAAATATTAATGAACTTAAAACTTAAGGTACACTTTTTTAATGAAATTTTATTAATAGAGATTGATATGCCTAACCTTAGGTCCATAAATTCAAAATATTCAACTTCATTATTTTTTACCTTTGAATGAAGGATGATGACACAATAATGAAAGGTCATGTAGCCACCTTGAACTATACAACTGATACCCACAATCCTGGGATTCCTTTTAGTCACACCAAAAAATTATTCTTTTCAAATTTTAAGTGGGATCTATATTTCTTTGATACTTTTCCCCCTTAAAAGTTGACTTCAAAATTAAACGTTACAATGCCTCACTTTGCAAGCTTTCAAGGTGAGTTGCTTATTTGATGTTTTAAAGAATAAATTAAATTGCATTGATATATTTAGAAAGACAATGTTTTCAACTCAAATTTCAATATACCTTGACAAAAAATTATACTTTTCCTTACAATATTTATTCCTATAATATTACATAGATGTGAGATTTGGGACCCAATTTTGACATAAAAAAATTTCAAATGCATGGATTTTTTTTTCATTTCCATGTTATCAAAAGAATAATTGAGCCCCAAAATGGTTTTTAAATTATTATACTAGAATTTAGGCCATGCACTCTCTTTACATCATTAGTTATTTACATTACCACTATGTTACATTAGATCTAATGCATGTAAAAGTCTTACTCTAGTCAGAATATGTATTTATATGTCACTTCAATTTTTTTAAAAACTTATCAAACAAGGATGTAAGTCTTATTAGTATGTTAGAGTTATGGATCTTCTCAAAATTTTGGATAATCATGTAAAATAACTCCCTCTATTGTCATATTAGGGTTTATAGTAATGGTCTTTAACTCACAAAACATGAACTAAACAAATTTATTTATGAAGATATTGATAAGGTGTATGGATTAATAAAAAAATAGCGTTTGGCACAAACACTTATTTATTATTTCTAAAGTTGTATGTACTTCCATGGGGATTGATTTCAAGTACCTAAATATCTAAATAAGATGCTATTATGTTGTTTAAATATCCTTTAGTTATGTTGCAGGTTCTCTTTCTTAAACCATAAATGGAATCGAGCATGACTTTCCATAGGATAAGTGTATATAAAATTATATTTTCTAGAACCTAAAAGTGAAGAATATTTTGTACTTAGATGCCCCTATCTATTATGAGAATTTTATAAAATATTTTTGTCTTTTTCAATATATTCTTATAAATTCTTAAGAACCTTCATTTTATTTGAAGACAAAAGATGTTTAAATTTGATTATTTGCAATCCATTCAATTTGAACAAAGAACACTCAAATTGAAGTCATAACATATTTATAATTCCAAAAATATCAATTCATACATTCAAACAATATGTTACTAAAACTAAAAGAGATCACATATCTAAAAAAATAGTCTAAATAAAATAGTCTAAATCCATAAGGTAATGTAAATTTTATTAATTCCAACACCTCAATTTATATACTCTAATCAATTTAGACCTATATTATTTTTAGACCTAGGATCAAATCAACACAACAAGCCACACCATTTTTGGAAATAAAATATTATAGCCAACAAGAGATATATTTCAAATGATATAACCTCAAGTTGCATGCTAATAAGAAGTGAGAGAATGCATTAAATGAAAAAAACAACATTTATTAAAAAAACAATAAAAAAATAATGAGAAATATGAACAATATATAAATGAGGATATATCCATAATTAAAAACTTCTCTAACTCAGTCCTATGGTCGAGAGGTCATAAGCTTTTATTTCTTGATGATACAAGCTTATCTTCAAGGATTTGATTCTTTATCTATATAAATAGAAAGAACAAGTTCAACTTCCATTTATGACTATTTATTTTATAAATGATTCTTCAACATTAATTTGTCTCTACATCACACCCACGCATGCGTGCGCACACACACACACACACACACACGCACACACACACGCACGCGCACACACACACACACACACACACACACACACACACACACACACACACACACACACACACACACACACACACACACACACACACACACACACACACACACACACACACACACACACACACACACACACACACACACACACACACACACACACACACACACACACACATCATTGGTCACAGTTTACATAATGCCAAATTATATTTAAATTCCATATGCCTATTCTAACATAAATGTTATAAGGATGTGTTCTTTTTCTTCTATTTAATTTCATTTATTTTAATTTGAGAATAAAATGAAAACAATTTTTTCCAAGATGGTTTTTGGAGTGTCCATCTATTGATATCATTATGTGTCTCAGGTGAATTAGTTATTAGTTTTGCTATCAATATTTTATTTTCAAAGATCACAACCTTTTTTTATTTTTTTACTTAAGTCATAAAATATTATGTGTAAAATCTTCAATTTTATTTTTTCTTATTCTAGACATAAGCCTCTATGGCACACAAAACACAAAATAAATGTGCATGATACACCAAACAACATAAAGATATATGTGTTTTATATATATCATAAAAAAGATGTTTGAGGTTTAAGTTAATGATTTTTTTATAATAACATAGTTTTATTTGTCAAAGATTAGGTAATTATATCAATAAGGTACAAAATGTCTTTCCTTGGGTAATAATCACAAAGCAAGGGGACCCACCTAAAACTCAAGCACTCATAAGCATTTGTTAGGAGGAGGAGAAATGGTGAATTTAATCAATTTCTTTGGACTTCTCACTCTATAGTTTTTTCACCATTGGAAAGGCTTGTGTAATGCCTTATAATCATAATTGTCTCAAAATTATTACCAAAGTGTGATTATTCCAATTACAACCCAAACAAGTATGTGTAATATAAAGTTGAAGGCTTTCACAAGAAATTTTAATTATTTATAATTTTTGTGGTATTTTAACTTATATGTTTTTAATTCATATCAAGATGACCTCCATGAGTACTCATTAACATAATTTTAATTTTTTTAATTTCCCTTTTAGCCCCAAGAATCCAAATGGAGCCACTAGGGTTTGGTAGGGGGTACACATGGTACTTAAGCAAACACCTAGAAGGCTAAAAGGCTCAGGGATGCTATGGGCTACTTGTGATCTATAGAGGCTATCTGGTTTGTCAAATTACACCAAGATATAGAAAAAATAATAAACAAGTTTAGGGGTAGCATGATATCAAAGGATGAAAGTATCTCTAATAGATCTAACCATAGTAAAGTGAACAATATAAATAAGAAATCTACTTGCATACAAATGATAGAAATGGAAATGTTGAATTGAGAGAACTATTAGATAATGCCTAAGATTAAGAGACAATTAAAAGACATTTTAGAAATCAAAGACATTTTCAAGAGAATGCCTAATCTAAGCCTAAGTTAATTCTTCATTATCAACACTATCACTTCCTGATGATGTAATTTTCTAGTTCAATAAATAAGAGATTGTTTGTGCAGATGTAAAAAACATTTTGAGCAATTAGGAATTTTACCATGTAATGAGATATGTTTTATAAGAAAGGATATGATGAAATTAAATACATTTTCAATAAAGAGAGATGTTTTAAATACATACAAATGCTAAATCTTTAGAAACTACCCTACAGGATGCTCGAAACAAACTAAATTACCAAAACAATGAAAACTTAGTTAATACACTACTAAAAATAAATTAGAATTTCACTTTGAATAGAAAAGTGACCTCATATCAGGCTCAAATTTAATTATGTATATGTCTACCAACTGATTATCTAATCTAGGAAGTAATGAAGGAGGAAGACCAAGCTGTGTGTGAGCCAAGTCCAAACCAAGAGCCAATAGTAATGAAAGAGGTGAAGTAAAAGCTGAAAACTATGAGAGATCCAATGTGAAGAGCACAAGAATAGTGAAAATGGATCTTGAGGGAGCTAGGAATAATAAATAATGCTCAAGAGCACTATGGAGAGCAAGGTGAATCACCAAATAAGGATATAGAATAACAGTGCAATCTCTATCCTAATGAAAGCCCAAGCATGTTAAGAATGAACCAAGTGAGATCCAAGAATGCATAAGAGATTAAAGAATGATGACCAAGAGGAAAGATCAGAGTAGATAGTAGGAAAAAGAGGTAAAAATGAGTGGTTAGCAGTCATATAGGGCATCCCTAATCTACCAAGAGCTAAAAACTAGTCATTTTTAGCCATTAGGAACCAAATAGGGCCCTTTTTATTATAAGATGACTAGGATATAGCCTAGGCCACAAATTTTGGGTGGGAAACATGCAACCTAGGCTATGGGTTCCCCCAAAAATCTATGGCCTAGGTCAATAACCTATATCAGGTGGTTAACGAGACTTTGAAAAGGTTCTAGGAGATGCCTAAAGGGCCTATGCGAGTAAAGGGTTAGTAAGGTATTGGGAGAGTATAAGGAATGTATATACTAGGATAATGGGTCCATGAAATTAGAAAATGACTTGAAGTGGGATAACTAGTGTTGGTAGTTTTCACATGAGCTGATGTGTAATCATAGGGAGGAGTAGGGTTATAAGAAGTATGATTACATATGCCCATAAGGTATAAGTAGTCAGTGTTTGAATGAATAAAGAGTGATGTGCAGTACCTAGAAGACACATAAAATCAAAGAAAATCAAGAACTAAAATGATAAAAGAGATCATTACATGCACTTAATAGATAAGGATGGGTGTATAAGAAGTCAATGATGCAATCCATGGGTGAGAATGCAAATGATGCATAATCTAAAGCTAAATCTAGCTCTAGCTCCAACTCCTACATAGAAGGGACACAAATGATATCAAATCACATTGTACACTCTAGAATGATATTCACTAGAGTGGCAGCCCTAATGTTCTCCTTGTGAGGGATATGGGTGACTTGGATGCCCTTAAAGGAGGAAAGTAAATTGAATGTTGCCTCAAAGAGGGGGAGTAACTATGAGCTAAGGATATACCAGGCATCAGTGAACTAAGACACAAATAAGAGTGAGTCAGAGAATAACTATACATAGCACATGCCTAACCCATGGGCATAAATCAAGGCACCAATAATTGTGTGATACTTGATAATGTTATTCATCCATCTATAAGGAAGAAACCAGATGCAACAAGCTCATGGCCCCATAGATCATCAATGACCCAAGCCATAATGATAGGTCCTAGGTTGCCTCAACTGACATCATTTATGTGAATCACCATTGAGAGGTGCACCATGATGGTGGTCAAGGATGTAGGCCTAGTGGTTGTAGAAGGATTATCTCAAAGTGAGGTAAGGCAAATGAGCTGCATAATAGAGTCAGATAATGAACCTAATTCACAATCAAGACATTTTATTGATACTGTCCATAGTAAAAGGTGATAGAAAAGGTTAGAACAAGTTCATAGAAGATGAAAATTGATTACTAGAGACCAGAACAAGTCCTGAACCACTACAACCAATAACTGACACCACTTAAAAGAACCATGGTGAAAGAGAGAAATGGGAGTTAGAGTAGATCAACTATAAAACTATTGATAAACAACTAACTAAAAGAATCACAAGTAACTTTTATCCATGGGTGCTCATGAGATGAGGCATAGGATTAAGAGGTCAATGGGGACCTAAGAGGGGTCTTAAAGACCAAAAAAGGGTAAGAGTGGGCCCAAAAAGGCCTTCAAGAGAAAAATGGAGGTCACCATTACAATTGGAATGGGATGAAACTCCTAAGATGGAGGTTTCATGGTATAGAATGTAATAGAGGGTAAAAAACCCCAAAAAGGGCCCAAAAAAAGCAAAAAAGAGAGATAAAAAAGAGGAAAAAGAGTGAAAAATAAGTCATTTCACACTCATTTTAACTTAAAAAATTTATGAGAGCTAACTAGCCACCAACACTCAAGAAGAACATATGAGGATGTGGGGAGTACACCACAAGTACACACTATGGTCTGAATAAATCCTTTGCACAAAACTCAAACAAATTTTGCCAATTTTGGGGTTTGGGAGGTGCTATAAGCATTTTGACTAAATCCAAATGATTCAATGGATGTATTGGGTAGACCAACTAGTCAAAATTATTGGGAGGTAGAGAGAAACACCCTAAGCCATGTGGGAGGCCAAATGAAGGCATAGTGAGGAAGTTTTAGGAAGCCATAGGGCTTCCTAGATGCCATGGTTTAGGCCATGACCTTTATAAGAAAACCCACAACTTACACCACTACCAAGCTATGGGCGCTAGGGCCTAGAACACTACTAGGATATGAAGTCACCGAAAAATCTATGACTTGTGATACAAAGGGGTCATAATAGGCCCCTAGGAGTCTAAGAAGGCCCAAAAAAGGACAAAAGAGAACAAAGGGCAGAAATAATAAAATATGTACTAGAGCATGTTTTAGACACTTTTTTCTTATCCCATAGCTACCATGACTGATGCATTTGCATGTTTCTTGGTTTTGTAAACATGTAGAGGATTTAATGTATTAGAGGAGGAAGAGTCATCATAGGCAGGTGAGTGACTAGCATAGGGAAAGAGACCCTATAAGGTGACTAATTAAGAGAGAGAGTACCAACATGGTTTGTTGAAGAGGTTGACTCTCTACCTATAGAGGACTAGGATCACTTGTAGAGTGTAGGGCCATAGAGATTGGTACACATACCATCACTACATTACTCTAGAGACCTGGTGAATGCACTAGTGATCACATGGGTGCTTGAGAGGCACATGTTCTAGTTGGGACCTAAACTAGAGGTCATTTTAAGTATTGAGGACATCTACTAGCTCTATGGGATAGAGCTTACATGGAGAGATATAAAGCTACCATAGGTGCAAAACATAATAATAATAGAGATCTATCTAGTAGGACCTTGTCAATAAGAGAACAACCATAGGGTACAGATTACCTAGAGATCTCTAAGGATCCCAAAGCTATGGATGGTGATAGTAGGTACCATTGTAGAGAGGATCTACACCAGCTAGAGCATAAGGAGGCTATGACTATCCTGGATAAGAGTTGTCTAGAGAGAAAAAGGAGGATAGAGCTACACATGAGGCTAGTATATCCTAGGAAGACTTTACAAGTAGCTAGATCACATCTATCACATAGGGGTAGGTGAATAGACCTAATCGAGCCTACTTATATCATGGGCTTATGAGAGGCTCCTATTAACCTAGTCAAAGACACTATGGGGTGGCAAGGTATACCCTACACTAGTGAAGGGTGTTATATCAGCTATATGGTTTATGAATAGGACTAGTCTTGTGTGAGCCATCATTGATTGGGATATAGTAGATAGTTACATCTGATATCCATATAGGTCAATGGTGTGGCTGAAGGATGCTAGAGTGGAGGCATACATGGGTTAGGATGAGTTTAGAGGTTCATAGGGACCATACCAACATCCAAGGTGACATGCACTGATAATACAAGAGAGCTGGGCATAGCCTAGGCTAGTTGGAGCTAGATAGGTAGTTGTCTTGAGATAGAGTGATCGAGCCCATGGTGGAGAGAGGTAGCCATAGTAAGGGACACCACCACTAGGAGGAGTATGATTGGTAGGAAATTTGTAGAGACCAGGGTCATGACTAGGTAAGAAAAGTGTAATTTTTATATAACATTTATCTTTATAGTACCCTTCTTTTAATGAGAGCTAATATGTGACTAAAATATTTATTCTATGTGTGTTTGAATGAGATTATCCTACCTAGACTAGATCTTAGGTGGATCTACTATTAAGGGAACTATTACCTAATGTGTAAGTGACACCACTCACGGAGAGAGTGCCACATCTCTCGACAAAGTCAGAGCCACATACCCACTACTAGTAGGTAGGTGCATGAGCATCACTCAATCTAGAGAGTGCATGACACTATATACCATGATTAGAGGTGGAGTTAGCATGACATGAGGTAGCTACAACATGGGTTGAGGCATAGTTAGATCGAGTAGAGTCTGAGATCAATTAGCTATGGGATGAGCTATCCCAGGAGTAGACCATAAGAGAAGAGGCACCTAGAGAGAGGGTAGACCAATTGGTTACCCTAGAGGAGATTGTGGCTTGATAGGTCAAGAGGTAGAGATCAAGATCTCCACATTTAAAAGGACTAATATATATAAATCTAGTTATAGATTGACTGGGAGGTACCTTATATGTATCCACACTTATGGTAGTTTTTGGGGACTATGAGCCCAAGCTTAGGGACATCCAAGTGATGTACCTAAAGAAAATTATTATATTTTTAAAATATATATACAAAAATTTCTCATTGTTAGAACATGTGTATATGGTTGTGTGTGATGTGTATGCTTCATCAAAGATAGACTACTAGATATATGTGATTAGATAGTAAGAACTGCTAATAAAGAACCCATATGCACACACATATATAGGTAACATGAAGGTTAGTGGTGTGAAAAGAGGGGAAATATCCACCATACCACCATAGGTGGTTTTCCTAAGAGGACCACACAAACCTTAGATGTGAAATTTCTTGAGGTAGAACCCATTGATCGGGTACCATAGAGGCTCACCCTCAAGAGTGGAGAGATGATAGGACCTATTTTTCAATGAGGTAGGGATCAAAAGGGGGTAAAAATACTTGTGAGAAAGTTTGACCTTATTCTAGTGTTCCTTATAAAAAAAGAGAACCGTATCACCCACCTAGAATAGACATAGATGCACTAATTTCTTGAACTAGTAAAGTTGGCAACATTGATAAGCATAGTTGTGCTCAAGAGCATCATTGTGGTGTTCATCCAAATGATCAAGCTTGATGAGGTAAGCAACATGTTATTCCTTATCAAATAGTGATTTGAATTTTTTAACCTATAGTGAAGGGATTAAGACCTCTAGAGGAAGGATAACCTCAAACCCGTATATGAGCATATATAGTGTTACCCCCATGGCCATGCAAAAACTATCCTAATAGGCCCAATTGGAAGGATAGATCATGAGTTTATAATCATGCCTAGACTAAAAAACTGTGTAAAGGAGCATTTTATTTAATGTCTTGTTTAAATATTCATCTTTCCTAATACCTTATGGGTAGTGGGTGGAGGAGAAATAGAGGTAAAACCCAAAAATGGTCAGCACACTCATAAATTTTAGGGATTTGTAAAATCGAACCATTATCGACCATGATCATGGTGGGTAACCCTAACCTATAAATGATTTGATTTAGGATAAACTTGGAAACAATCTTCTTTCACATGATGCTAAAGGGCAATGCCTCAACCCAATTTTTGAAATAATCAATGGTAGTGATGAACTAATGGTGGCCATCAAAAGAGGTGATTTTAAACTCACCAATGAAGTTGAGAGGCCAAAATGAAAAAGGATAAGGGTTTGAGATAAAATGTAAGAGGCATATAGGGGCATCAATAGTATCCCTAGTGAAATGGTAGATCTTGCGCATCTTGGTGTATTAGGAGACATCCTTTATATGAGTGGGCCAGTAGTAGCCCATCCTGATAATACACTAAGTGGTGGCTTACCCTCTTAGGTGGCCATTGTAGACACTCCTATGAGACTCCTCTAATGTGAGAGAGGTATCCTTGGGGGATAGGAATTTCATCAATATGCCATCTAGACCTCTCTTGAATAAGACACCACCTATAATGATGTAGCGAGTGGTGACCTTGTGCATCTAAAAGCATTCCCATGAAGGGGCATTGATGGGATAAGACTGGGTCTCAAATTAGTTTAGAATGTCTCGATACCAATTAAACTCAATAATCTCAATTTGGTAAACTAAATAGACCATCTCATTAGGGAATGAATCATCAACCAACTCCTCACTACGGTTAAGTAACAGATAATCAATGAGCTACTCATCTATGACTAAGCCCTTGGTAGAATTTTGGTTGAGGATGTAGAGATTTAATTCCTGAAGAAGCATAGTCCACCTCATAGTTTGATTGACAAGATGTGTCTTGTCAAGAAAACAGTGGAGTGGATCAGATTAGACAATCATCCTAGTGGTTTGACCCAACATGTAAGTCATAACTTTTTCATAGAAAAGATGAGGGAGAGGCATTTCATATTGATAATGGATTAGTTGATATTGGGACAAATTGGTATGCAAGAGATGTAGTAAATATCTCTTTCTCTACTAGAATCATCCTTTTGGCATAACATGCCCCTAATGGAGAGATCAGTGGCATAGGTATATTAAATAAACTCATGACCCTTAATGGGTGCCATCAAGATGGGAGGGTTGTGAAACATGTGCTTTAACTCCTTAAAATCCACCTGGATCTTAGGCACCAACAATAATGGGGTATTCTTGTGAAAGATACACATGAGGGTTATGGATTTATGTGCATAATGCTCAAGGAAATATCTAAGTAAGTTGAGTCATTCAAGGAAGGATTACAAATGCACAAGGTTTCATGGGAGAGGCATCTCAAGGATCACTTTAACCTTCTTGGAATCCACTTCAATACCTCACTGTGAAATGAGGAAGCCAAGGATATGTCTGGCTAAGATTCAAAAAATACACTTCTTGAGGTTGAGGCTAATGTGATACTCTCTAAGATACTAAAATATGATCTTGAGGTCTCTTACATGCTCATCCTTCTAGTGGGATTTATCGAGGAGGTAATCAATATAAGATTCCATGATTTTATGGATGATGTCATGAAAAATGTGGGTCATGGCATGTTGATGCATGGCCCCAATATTCTTAAAACTAAAAGGCATGAAGACATAATAGAATGTACCCCATGGGGTAGTGAATTTAATCTTACTTTGGTCTTTGGGTGCAATCCAGATTTAATTATACCTTGAGAACCTATCCATGAGGGACTTGATCTTGAAACCAATCATGGAATCCACAATTTGGTTGATCAGAGTGGTAAATTTATCCTTTAAACAAGCCAAATTGAGGTATTAAAATTCAATGAAAATTTGAATGGCCCCATTCTTCTTGAGGATGGGGACTATTTTGGCAACCCATTTTAAGTAATTAATTATGGTAATGAAATCAACTCAGATGAGCTTTTCAATTTGAGCCTTGACTAGTTGGGAGACTTTGACTGCCATTGATCACTATTTTTGGTGAATGGGATGGGACTAATCATCCATAATGAGGTCATAGAGAATGACATTGGGGTCCATGCCCTACATATCAGAATATTTTGAAGTGAATATAACCAAAAATATGTTCAAAAAGGTGATCAAGACCTCTCATTCCTTTTCAATGAGGCTAACACTAACCTTAATGATTTTTGGCTTTGTACATGTGATAAGGTTACTATATATATAATTCAAAATCCATAGTGTTACCTTCCTTGAAACACTCAGGTATGAGAGGGAGAGATTGGTCTAATTCTTTAGGTTTAACCTTTATGGCATGCACTATGGGGATGCCACAGGCTGGGCAATCAAAAAGTGAAATCTCTAAACCTAAATAATCAAGAGGATTATGATAATTGTGAGAATATTTAATGATATTGATATATGCCATTATCTCCTTAAAAAGGTTGCATACTATGACATCAATAAAATAACACTTGAGATCAGACTCAACAACTCTAGTAACCTCTATGGGAGATGCATTGAAAGAGTTAATACTTTGATGGGAGAAGCACCATAATATGGGAAGCTTGAATTTCAAGGAGATATATTGAAAGAGTTTTATAATAATGGAAGATCCAACTTGGTGTCATAGAATAGGGGAGGGAGTTAGTAGACACATGATAGAATTTGAAGGAGTGAATACCAATCAATACTTAGTCAGATTAAAATGCTCATCCTTGAAAAAGTAAGACTTAGAGCTGGAGGCCTTGTACAAGTCCACAAGGCCCTACAAGGAGACAAAAAAATCCTCAATGGATGGATTTGTCTTTTCATAAAGCAATGCCCATGGGTTTGGGTTAGCTTCCATGATGTGAACCTTACCTTCATGCATGAATTGGACCATGAAAAATGTTGTTGATATGATGGCTTACATGGTAGTGGTCTAGGGATGACCAAGGATAATATTGTATGATATATCCAATTTTACACACACAAAACTCAATCCTAACTATCTTAGGGCTAAACTTGACTTGAAACTTCACATTTCCCACCAGTTTAACTATGTTTTTGTTGAAACCAGCATAGTTTTAGTGAGAATCAGAGAGCTTCTTCCTACTAATCCCAAGATTATTGAACACAAATAAGGGTATGATTTTCAATGTGGCTCCTTGATTAATGGTTCATATTTTGACATGATAATTGTCAATTCAAGTCTCAATGTAGAGTGGGAACCTATTGCTCTTTATAATAACTAAATCATTTGGCAAGGAGGTAGGGTCAAAAGACAATGTGGGAGGCTGAGGGTAATCGAGGATGTCAAAGTTGAACAAAAGCTTGACATCATCCCATAATGGACCCTCATGAAAGATAATAAGTTCTTTGAAGATGAGTCACCTTTGCTTAAGGAAAAGGCAAAGAAGGTCCCAAATGGAGATTCTAGTCGAGAATCCTTATAACTCTTTTATGATAGAATACAAACATTGTATAGCCTGGGGAAGGATGTTACATTGAAAGTTAAATATGAATTTAAGGTTACATACCCCTATGGTCTAGGAATAAGGCCTTATACCACTAGCATCTCTAACAGGGTCGATGGCTTAACCTGAACACATGTTGATAAAGCACTCATACCTAGTAGAGGCTATGTCGATAGTAGCAATGATCTTGCTACTCTCTCACTTGGATTTACATTAAGGGTTAGTTGGGGAGGAATAATTCAAAGAGGTAGAAGAGCAAGAGGATAAATGATGTGCCTTAGCCTTATATTTCTTCTTCTTTTCCTCTTTTCCTTATTGTGGTCAGGCAAAAGGCTCCTTAAACACATTCCATTTATGGTTGGGTTCTATAAGTGGAAAACTCTGAGGGGGTGATGAGGTCTTAGCAACACAATTTTGGGAAGCACAATTATTTTCATCATGGCCCTTCATCTTATGTAAGTTGTAAAACTTGGTGGCATCATAAGGGAATACTTTCCATGGTCTTGTAGTGCTTATTTTAGGGGCATTCATTTTAGTTGGCCTCTAATTCAAAGCATTAACCTCATGGTTATATTTCTTGTCTTTCTTCTCTATAGGGGAATTAGTAACACCATCATTGGTCATATTGATGTTATGATCGTGCAAAGAGGATGGATTTTGGGTTAGCATAGAGTGAATGCCTTCATGCAAATCAAAGAACTCAATCTTCAAAACCTCATTAATAACTTCATCATAAGTGGTGGGCTCACACTTGAGGACCTCAAGGTGAACCTCCTACCTTAATGATCTCATGAACATATCATAAGGTTGATCATCCAAGAACCTTGTCTTACATGTATGGATGGATAAACACCACGTACATACAAAGTATAAGTTTGACTCACCTTTGGCCTATACCATAGAGGTAAGTGATTAGATGCCAAGGTTAAACAATCTAGAGATATCGAAGTACTGGAGGAAGTGATCTAAAGGGAACTAAAAGCTATAAAGAGAATCTAGAGGTAGATTATAAAACCAAAAGAGGGATTTGGCTCATAAAGAATGAATGAAGAGATTCAACATCATTCCTTCATCCTATTCCCAATCCATACACACCATCATAAATGCCATGATATGCTCTGTGGGACTAGCATCTTGAGTTCCATTGAACTTAGGTAGTTTGGGTATTGGAGTAGGAAGGGGAATAATACACACCCAAGGTGATAGAGGATTCCTATAGAGATACTCATATGCATGGTTGATATCATGTTAGTGATGAGCTCCCTGAGGAGGCTCATGGAGGTTATGATGTTTCCTATGATAGTAGGCCTCATCATAACCTTGATCATGAAGGGGATGGTGTTGAGGTGGCTTTGATGTGGGAGATTCTCATGATGGACATCTTCCCAATCATGGGATGGGGAATGACCATGAGACAAGTGTTATTCCCTATGAGGATGGTGAGATGATGTGGCATGCCCACACAAATAGTCATGATGACCTAGGTCTCTATGGTGTTGGCCATGTGTCACAAGATGAGGGTATACATAAGGGTGTTGATGTTTGGGATAACCATCCCATATATCTCTAGTTTTTAAGTAAATATTTCAATCAACATGGTCATTAGAGACTCTAAAAGAATATCTAGGAGAATGGAAGGACTCCACATGATATGTCTGCCTCATCAAGTCAGGATGTTTTTGTTTCTCAACATGGACATGAGGGGATTATTATCATAAATTATTTCATAAAGAAAGAGGTGGGGGACTTGGGTGAGAACTATTTGAGGTATTCAGACTGAAGTGGGTGTGATCTCTTTCTCTAGAGGAAGCATGTTGCATAATTCTAGAGGGATAAATGTTCTCTTAATTCACATGAATCCATCTATAGTAATCATCAATAATTTCATGTATCTCATCAAGCCTCAACAAAAAAATGGGGTCATATTTACCACAAATGGTTGAATGAAAAATAGTTTGAGGTTGAGGGGAAGCCTCCTCAGATGAGTAAATATCATTCTAGTGCAAAGGAGACCAAGTTTTTTAGTTGTACACTTACCAATCTAGTTCCCTATGGGATATTGGTAAGCCTTTATCATGAGGTAAATACATGTCAAATAATGTAGGGGTTCTATTTCATTTTATTACTATTATGGCCTATTCATGAGTGAAATTAGGGTTGAGACCTTGAACATGATGGGAAGAACATCCCAAAGGAGGGAGGCTAACCATGGAGGTAGTGAAGCAAAAGCAAGTGGGAAGACAACAAAATTGGCAAACTACTAGAGACCCCATGGGGAGATAGACACAAAAAGAAATAAGGATGAAATAAATGAGGTGAGAGACAAAATATAATTGAAAGGAAATCCTAGTGACTATTAGAGGGGACTTGGGTAAGAGAGTTATAAACATGCTATGATTGGTGTGAGACCATATGTGAGGTCCTACCAAGATTTCCATAATGTATCTCCAATAATCTAAATGAAACCACTAGGGTTTGGCAGGGGGTACATAGGGTACTTAAGCAAACACCTAGAAGTCTAAAAGGCTAAGGAATGTTGTGGGATATCCATTTTTATGACTTGGACCAAATTATAGATGGATTTGTAAACTAGGTTAGGACTAGCATGATCAAGCACACAAAGGATGAAAGTATCTCTAATAGATCTAACCATAGTAAATCATGTAGTTGAAACAATAAATCTACTTACATACAAATGATACAAATGGAAATACCAAATTGAGAGAACTATTAGATACTGCATAATCTTAAGAGAGAGGCAATTTTTGGCCAATTGAAAGATATTTTGGAAACTAAAAACATTTTCAAGCAAAGGTTCAAGAGAATGCTTAATCTAATCCTAAGCTAATTCTTCATCTTTAACACTATTACTTCTTGATGATGTAATTTTATAGTTCAACAAAGAGAGATTATTTTTGAAATGTTCAAGAGAATGCTTAATCTAATCCTAAGCTAATTCTTCATTTTTAACACTATTACTTCTTGATGATGTAATTTTATAGTTCAATAAAGAGGAGATTATTTTTAACATTTTGAGTAATCAAGAATTCTACCATGGAATGAGATATGTTTCATAAGAAATCATATGATGAAATTATTGGATTATTTTTAGTGATGTCTCTAAGGTGGCCAAGGGTGTTGATGAGGTGTCATGTGTGTTAACAAGATAATGACAAAGTGTTCCTTAGTGTGCTTCAGTGTTCTTGCTTGGTTATTTAGTGTTTGAATTGGTGAGGTAGATGATAGATGTGGTTGATGATTTAATAATGTTACAAAAGTCATATGAGGTGCTAAAAGGGACTTTTGCTCTTGTGGAAGTAAAAATAATTCATTAGAGTAATCTTATGAATGTCTAGGTTCTTTTAGTCATCTTGGAAAATTAGGTTGAGTGAGAACATTGATGATATCAAAATTCACATGTGTGGCAATTTTAGAAGGATTTGGTCACATGGGTCTGATTAGTTTTATGAAAAAATCTTATGGTATAAGCTATAGGTCATGACATGGTGTGTAGCAAAAGTTATGAAAATGCAAAGATTTCATTAATTTGCATACTTAGCCAAATTTAAAATATCAAGTGAAAATTTTATAGTAATTCCAAGTGTTAAAATATCACTTGATCACATCAAGGATCAATGGTAAACATAGGGATTCCAAGTGTCTAAACCTTGCTCAATCAAATCAAAGATCTAATGATGAGCGTTCAATCATGTAGATGGAGATCTAACGATGAGCATTAAATCATGTAGATGGAGATCTAATGGTGAGCATGAATTAAATAGGTTAAAGGATCCTAGGATTGAACATGTTAGTTCCATGTGTCACAATCATGATGAATTGGTAGTAGATCAATGGCTCACATTTGATCGTATGTTTAGCAAATCAGTGACACACATTTGATCATGTAGATCAAAGATCGAAGACATGTTTTCAACCATGAAGATGGAGATAGAAAATATGAATCAAGTAAATAAGATTATATTTCACATGGGGTTGAAAAGTGGCTTAAGAGTGTTAAATGAATGAAGACTAACAATAGGGTACACAAAAGGGATATGGGGCTGCCAAGTGCATAATCTCGAAAGCCCAGATCAAAGATAAATGGCTAGGATTGAAATTCAAGGATAAGAGACTCCCAAAGAGATCGACAGAGTGAATTTGATTAAGTTTTTAGATGGAATTAGATTGAGACACATGCTTGAATATTTTACATTAGATAATGACCATTGGAATTTAAAATTTCAAATTAACAAAAGAAAACTAGTGTTGAATTTTTTACTTATATCTTGAGCATATAGAGGAATTTGTTGATGAATTAAAAAGGAAAGTTGTAAAAATATCTAAGGGACATACAAAAAAATTCATTATAAGGTTTGACTGTCTATATAGTTGCAGTTATTGAGCTCCAAAGTTTATTGAGGGTGTGACCATCTTCTACAAGTGACATGAGAAGGATGATTGAGTCTGTTTTGATGGTATTTAGATGTTTCAAGGTGAATTATCAATTGGAGAGTGTTGTAGACTCCATGAGGACTATATATATGGATTTTTGTGGTTTAAATAGTCTATATTTAATATCAAAAAATTCTTAGAAGTTGACTATTTGTTCTTTTATGGTGTTCTTGTGTATAAGACTATGAGATAGTGTGTTGTAGAAAATATCAGTTGTTAATTCATTAGCCTTGCCATATAATTAGAAAGAAATCCAAGTAAGTTATAGAATCGATATAACTAGGTGCAAGATTAGTAAATTTTGGGGTACACAACATTTGAATGCACCACTATGCTGGAATAAAACTACACAAGATGTAAGCTTCATGCACTCACCTAAAGTGTAGCAGAGAAGGGATCAGGGCCCACATTAGGCTAATTGAAACATGGTGAAACTTAGTCTCTTTAGGACTTGGTTATTTCCATAATGAACTTAGATAGGTTTATTATCACAAGCCATTCTTGGTAGCATCAATAGGTGCAAGTCTATTCAAGGTAGCTAATTTTGGTCATAGAGTCTCAAGTCTTTGGGATGCTGAGTGAAGTGTCATTCAAGTGTTTAGTGATTCATTGAAATTATTTATACTCAGTGGTTCATTATTCATGCTAGAGATCTAGGTGTGGGTGTTAGGGCTTAGGTACATGCATTCCCCAACACTTAGGTAACTTTATGATTTAAGCCAAAGTTGTTATCTAGCACAAGGATACCATTAATGACATGGATCATACCTTCGCTCAATAACATATGAAAATATGGAAACCATACCATTATTACTAATCCATTCTAGTCAAAATCATAAAATAATTCTATAACAATCTAAGTAAGATCAATACTCAATTTATTTCAATGCCATTCTTCATTAACTTAAAATTCAGTAAAATAGAGTATAGTTTTTATAAAATAGAGCACACATTCATCTAAATTCTATTACAATCCCAGAGGCTCAGAGTAAATATTTGGAGATACATGATGATTCTCAAAATCATTCATGCTAAATTTAAACCAAATGTGTGCATAATTCTAGAGTCAATCTTGTAGAGCTTCATTGTATTAATGTCACTTCTCTTTCTTCCAGGTTCAAGCTTATTTTTATAGGCAAGGGAGTATATTTGTGCTAGGTTGGATGGGTGTACATTTGGATCTAAGCTATCCCTATAGGTGGTTATTCTACTATCTCCACTACTCTGACACTTGCATTTTCCAGCTACCATATGTAAGTACTCAAGGAGATGTTCCTTAAAATCTAGGTGCTAAGAAATTATTTTCTAGATGGTGCAATAAATTCAAAGATCCTCCTAGATTTCACTAAAATTACCAAAATATAAATCATTTTCAATGATTTCATCATGTTGAATGTGCTGAGTTGGTGTGGGTCCACTAGTTATCACAAAAAGGGGCCCAACATAGTGACCTAAGTAATTGATCTATTAGACCAATGAATTATTATAGAACAAGAAAAATATCTACTTGATAGTGATATAGAGATCAAATAGAATCTATGGATGTGGATTAGATATTATGAAAGTATCCTTTCAAGTTTTAGACAAGAACATCTACATGATTGTACTGTTAGAAGCTACAGGTAATCTGAGTGGTCATTTTGAAGGAGTGATTTGGAAGTGTTCTTAGAAGAATTAAAGGATCCAATGAGTTTGAATATATTCTATAATTATCAAATGTGAATGAGAAGGAATTATAAGTCTTGGTTTGTCTTTGATTAGATGTCGAGATTCAAAATGCTTTGACTATATTTTGACTATGTGTGACCAGTCTAAGTGGTCATCTTGAGAGAGTTAATTTGAAGTTATTTGGATTATGTGATTATGAAAAATGAATTTGATGATGTTTTTTAGATCATGGAGGAATTATACATGTGATTTTTTCATGAATTTATGTGATAAAATTGATAGTATTATTTAGTTCTAGACGACTATGTTTTCTATGAGTGAAGGCCTAAATGGCAAGTAAGCTAAAAGGCTTGGATCAAAGCGTGAAAAGGAGTTTTAGGTAATATGGATCTATATGTATGATATAAGGAACCATTTCATGTGACATATGAATTTTTTAAATCATTGGTGAAGGTTGAATGTGAAACAAGGAGTTCAAGTTATAACGTGTGCATGGATAGACATATTTGCTTTAGGTCTCAACTAGGCCTAATGGAGGATTTGAGTCTTAAGGACTTTGACTAACCTATATTATGTGGTTATCACATGTAAAATATGTATGAACCTATTTTGAGTATGATTTAAATGGGTGATGGATATTGGCTGACTAAGATGAGTAAAGACCAAGTGTGTGGTATAAGTACAATGCCAAATTAACCTATTTATGCTAGTAGTGTGTGTAAATAGCTAAGTGAAAGAGAAAAACTTTGAAATAGAAGGTATAGGTCATTAAGGACCATTACATAGTGAAGAGGATTATTAATTATTTTTTGATCAAGTTGATGTAGGTGGACGCATATGTCATTGGAGCTAATGAACCTAAAAGAGGCAGATTGAGCGAGTAAGCCCTAAAGGCTATTTAAGAGAGATTGAAGAGTTGAGATGTGAAGGAAGAGGAGAATGAGTGTGCCTAGTGGATTGATTAAAGAGTATAAAATGTTTATGATTATGTGTATGACATTTAGGTCATAATTTTTATGTAATAATAGTTTAATTGCAGGTTTGTAGATTGAGGATGAGAAAATAGGTCTAGAGTGATCTAAAAGGGTGTTGTGGATGCATTTCTTGTGTGTGAAATATTGTGAGAATGTAAAGGGGAAAGAGTGCAAACAAAGGACGTCATCAATAGTTTAATAGTAAAAATAGGTGTTCAAGGTGATTTGAGCTTCAATGTAGCTTAGTGGGTGTTTGGTTGCCTAGGGGGTTAGTTCTTCCTTATAAGGTGAAGCTTGCGAAAGTCTAGTTATATGGGTGCTCAACTAGATAGGGGATGTAGCTCCTTGTGGGATGGATGTATCACTAAATGTATTTCTTATTTTTTTAGGATAGTAGTCCAATTATAGGTTCTAATGAGTTTTATCCCCAAAGAGGGTTTACCACATTTGTCATTTGCTATGTCCTTGATCTTGCTTTATCTTCCTTATTAATTGAAATGGTTAGTTTGTATGCTTCATGATAGTATGTGTTGAATGGTTAAGGGTTTGTAATTGGAATTTTATTATCTTACATCATCAATTCACCCACCCCACTTAGTTATTATACCTCTAATAATTGGTATCAGATCAGGACCTTCTTTACAAGTTTAACCACTTAAAGGTGATCTAAGGTACAATATGAATATTTGTGAAGTTCAAAGAGATTCATCTATTTGTGACAATGAAAGTGATGATGATGAAGTTTTCATAGAATAAGAAATGTATGCAAGACTTATGAGATTCAATCTTGGAGGTAACTTGTATTAAACTAAATTTTTGGTTAATAATGTTTCAAATGATGATGACTATAATCAAGTTGAAAATGGTATTCTACTCTTGTCTAAATAGGAAAGTTGTTCAAAGGAAGAAGACATCATGTGTGATGAAGAAGTTTTCCATGAGAGTAAATAAGAAGAATCAAGAGCTGATCAAGTATCTTGAAGAGAAAGCATGTAGATTGAAGGATGACATGGATAAAGAAGCCAAAGAGGATAAGGAGACCATCAAAGATCTTAAAATTTAGTTAGAAGTGGCAAGTTCAAGCATGAGAGATAAAGAAGATGAATGTATTAAATTGAAGACTAATATTTTTTCCCTAAAGGATGAGAATGAAAATGTCATAGTAAATATAACCAATATTGAAGAATAACAATATAAATCAGAACAAGACAAAGAGGATGGTAGCATGAAACTCAACAAGTTAGATCAGGTCAAGAGCAAAATGAAGAAGCCAATCAAACAACCAAATGCTTCAAGGTATGCCAAATATTTTATGGGCCATTTTTTTGTTTTTCATATTATTGGTTATAGGGAAAATTAATGTGTTATAAGAGGCAATCAGTTAAAGGGAGATCACAACCATATTCAAGCAAAAGGTATGAAATACATTGTTTATTTCAGTTGTCATAAGGCTAGACACTTTGCTAAATTCTGTCCATGTGGAGTTAGTAGGTCTTTAAGGTATGTAAAAGTATTTTGAGTTGATAGAAGGTTGATAAAGGAAAAAATTAGGAATGGAAACCAAAATTAATCTATGATTATCATTTTAGTCAAAAGTATGATGAGAAAGTTTCTCTAGAAGCCCATATTACAAGTCATGTTAAGGTCAAAGGTCAAAAAGGTAAGATGGCTGTATAAGAGGAGAATAAAGTTAAGACAACCAAAGAAAATAATAATAAATGTAAGGATGATGCTTTGAGTATGTAAGTATGTGAAGAGTTCTCCCTTTCAACCCATGTAGTGAATGAAGACATCATAACCAAGGTTTTAAACAGTTATAGGAGTGATCAAGTTGAGTCTCAAGATGGGTTTTTTGCTATGATAGACATAAAGGAAAGCCAAAAGTTTATATTTACTATATTTATTGACAATTTTGAAGCAAAAAATTAAGTCAAGGATCCATTAAAATTCAATTTGATGTTGAGGTAGAACTTCAACTCAAATGAGAGAATGGAGATATGGGAGTCTCCTGAGTTTTGGGACTTTTAGTCTCTCTATGTCAAGGGGGTGTCTCTCTCTAGGATTCAAGGAGACACTTGTCATTAAGAGGAATCTTGGTGGATATAAAATATTGCTTGATAAGAAGTTATGTTGATTTAGTTCATGAGGAATAATGATGCTCAATCATGAGAATTAGTGTGAGTTATTTATTTGAGGTATGGAAGCTGATGTATTTGCCTTGAGAGATCTTTAAATCATGGTTTCATATGAGTTACAATATAAGAGAGGTATGGATGTAATCTAATTTAATCCATAATTGGTCTCTTGAGGTAGCTTGATATGGTGTAAATCCTTGAAAGTTATTAGAGCATAGTTTTAAAATTTTAGAGATTGGTATAATGTTGGCAGTCCATGCATGAGTGTGGTATATTCAAACAAGGTATGTTTATTGTAAATAGATAATTGATTTTCCTATTATTCCATATTATGAAGATGTTATAAGATGAAATATCATATATTGGCTCATTATAAATGAAGTTTTGTCTACAAGGCTTGTGTTATTAAAGGAGAGAGTTGTTGTCCTCTTGTTTCAAGGCTTGAAGTTGTTTCTATGGAGCAAGTTGTGATAATTGTTTCTTGAAGGTAGTATCGTGAGTTGTAATGGTCTCTTGATGTTTTGGTAATATCATAAGGTCATATTGAGGTGTTTTTACATATTATAAATGCTATAAGAAGGTTCATATATTTGAAGATGCTATAGTTCTAAGTTTTCATATCACATTTTTGAGTGTGTATTAGAGAAAGTTTGAAGGTAAGTATGAAATTTATTCATGGTTGGAGATGGTCTGAATGTTATTAAGGGGTGCCTAATATTATGTGACTTAAGGGGAGTCCCTCTTAATGTATTCATGTTGAATTCATGAAATTTTTGGTGTTCATGTATGCTTTGTCTTCATAGAGCAAAGTATGATCAAAGAAGAGTGTAGTCATGGAGCATGCTTGAGAAGTTAAAGGTAAGTAGAGTTATGAATAATGTTATGGGGAGTTTTTATCATCTATCAGAGGTGTTCCTTTCATATTTTTTCTCCTTGAAGTCTTTTCAGGTCCTCAGGATCAATTGGTGCCCACTTTGTGATTGTGTCAAAGTGGGATAAAGTGCTTAAAGAAAGAAAGAGTGTGAGCATAAGATTTGTGAATGGTGTTGACATCAATGACAAAGGGGGATATTTTTGGAGTGTTTTCAATGATGTCTCCAAGGTGTCCAAAGGTGTTGATGAGGTATCATGTGTGTTAAAAATATAATGAAAAAGTATGATCTAGAACTCAAAAGTTCTCATTGACGAATATTTCAATAGCACATAAATAACATAATAACAATGTATTCTCTAAGGAGAGACATCGTATTACTTAACAAACACAATACAAATATAGGCTTATCTCTAAAAAGAGATGTTTTGTTGAATCAAAAAAATTGTAGATACAAAACATACGCTTATCTCTGAGAAGAGATGTCTGCTTTTCCTTTTCAGGTTATAATGCATTTATACATATTTTGAAAACATCGAGGGATTGAGTGGCTCAAGGAATTAATGGGTGATGATTTAAGACTAAGTGGCTCAAGAGAAATAACTGTCACCAGCAAATTGACATCCTTGAATTAAAATAATACAATGCTTGAGGACATAATGGCTCGAGGAAATAATTATCATCGACAATGTGACTTATAAGAATGAAAACAATACAAAATTTGAGGAATTAACTGTCACCCAAAAATTTGACATCCAAGATTTAAAATAATACAAAGCTATGCACAACTCTACCCAGTCTACCAACTGCTTACTCTGGGGCCTTACAATAACTGCTTCAATAGCCACGGTCCATTTTACTACCACATCTTGGCATTCGTTATTCCACTTGAATTGTCACTCAGATCATTCTTCCCTCCTTGAAAAGCAATGGTCCCCATTGCATCACTATTCCCCATTAGGTGTGGTAGTTGTGTCTTGATTTGATTCCTGATGCACACTTGGAAGGGACTATGGTTTATAGAACTATGCGGGGCCTGATTGTTCACCATTTCTATATGACCATCAGTCTATGGATGGAAGGCTGTGAACTTCTTTAGTGCGGTATCTATTTGCTTCTGTTGTTGTGTTGTCAAGGCTGTAACATTGGCCCTTTTGGATTCCTATGGCTTGACCACCATGAAAACAAATTTCTTGGTGCTAAGCAGAGAGACAGATGTGAAAGGTGGTACTTCTGGTACCCTATAGTGTTGTGTTCCAAGAGTGAAAGTGATATGTCTAGTTCTTGATTCGTATATACCATGTCGATCATACATGAATGGCTGACCAAAGAATACATCAAAAACATCTAGATTGACCACATCACATAAGACCTCATCTTGGAAAGGTTGTATTGCATATGAGAGAAGACATTGGTGGGTGACACAAAGGTTTCTCCCTAGACTCAACCATCCAATACTATATGGTTTTGGGTGAGGCTTCATGGACAGATTTAGGCTTTTCACAACATTAGTAGAGATTAAATGCTTTTGAATTATGCTATCAAGAATGAAATGCAGAGGCTTACCTTTCACCCATAACTTAGAGTGAAACAACCTTTCCTTGTCATCTAGCATCTCATCATGTGTCTATGATGAAGTTACAATGGCTTTAGGATCAACATCTATAATTTCTTCTTCAACCTCTTCGACTGCAGGATCGGTATGAGGTAGAGTAGTAGATGTTGAGGATGGTGACTCAGAAAGTAGTGATTTGATAGATCAACATTCTTCTTTGGAGTGAGTTCCAGATTTGTGATAACCACACCACTTCCTAGTCTTTCCTTCCTTTTGCTTCCAATTTTGGCCTCGTGTTTGACCTTCTTTATCACTTTTCCATTTTGAAGACTGATTCTTTATATCCATTCTTCCATGCTTCTACTCAATCTTTATTGTGAACTTATATGCCTCACTAATGGTTTCCAAATTGAAGAGTTCCATTTCTCCCCATATGTACCATTGTAATCCACCACGATATTTGAGAACCTTGTGTTTCTCACTTTCTTGGATGCCCAGACTCATAGATAGAGAATGAAAAATGTCAGTGTAATCTTGGATAGATTGTTCTTTACCTTGGTGAAGTTGCTGCCACTATATGTATAGATCATCATATGCTTCGATGGGATAGTATTCTTCTTTTACTACTTCCATAAAATCATCCAAGGTAGGTTCCACCCCAAGGCCAATGATATCAGTACTGAACCTCTTTTTGTACACTTCTCACTAGTTTTTCATAGGCAATGATGATTTCAAAAGAGCAAAAGTGATATTTTCTCCATCAGTGAACTTATTTATAGAGTAGGAAGACAGTTGATCCAACCAATTTTCCACTACATCAACATTGATTTTGCCTTCAAATGTGGGAATATCAAAATTTACCTGAACCTTGAAGGGTGTTGGGGCACTGAAAGGAAGTTACCTCTATGAGGAGCCAGGATGTGTAGTGGTAGAGCCGAAATTTCCCATCAGAAGTGTTTGAAGAATTTGAGCAAATTGTTGGAGCATCTGTGCTTGTTTCCATTAGAGGGCTTCATTCACCATTTCCTTGAAAGGATTAGATGTCTCGGTGTCATCTACCATTTGAAGTCATTTTGGGTGCACAGGTGGAACATTTGGAAGCTCTATCGCTTCTCACCCAAGTTTTTTGTATCTTGACCTCATCCTCGAGATCATACACTCTCAAGACAAATCACTCTAATACCACTGATCCAGAACTCAGAAGTTCTGGTTGATGAATATTTCAATAGCACATAAATAACATAATAATAATGGATTCTCTGAGAAGAGACATCATATTACTTAACAACCACAATAAAAATATAAGCTTATCTCTAAAAAGAGATGTTTTGTTAAATAAAAAAGATTACAGATACAAAACATACGCTTATCTCTGAGAAGAGATGCCTACTTTCCCTTTTCGGGTTATAATGCATTTATACATATTTTGAAAACATCGAGGGATTGAGTGGCTTGAGGAATTAATGGGTGATGATTTAAGACTGAGTGGCTCAACAAAAATAACTATCATTGACAAATTGATGTCCTTGAATTAAAACAATATAGTGCTCGAGGACATAATGGCTTGAGGAAATAATTGTCACCGACAATGTGACTTCCAAGAATGAAAACAATACAAAATTCAAGGAATTAATTGTCACCTGACAATTCAGTGTCCAAGATTTAAAACAATACAAAGCTATGTGTAGCCCTACCCGGTCTACCAGCTGCCCACTCCAGGGCCTTGCAACAACTGCTTCGGCAGCTGTGGTCCATTGTACCACCACATCTTGGCCCTCGTTATACCACCTAAATTGTCACCCAGATCAAAGTATGCCTTAGTGTGCTTCAGTGTTCTTGCATGGTTATTCAGTGTTTGACTTGGTGAGGTATATGATGGATGTGGTTAATGATGTAATCATGTTTCAAAGGTAATATGAGGTACTAAGAGGGCCTTTTGATCTTGTGGAAGTGAAATTAATTCATCATAGTAATCTTATAAATGTCTAAGTTCTCTTAGTCATATTGGAAAATTAGGCTTAGTGAGAATATTGATGACATCAACATTCACATGTGTGGAAATGTAAAAATGATTTGGTCACATGGGTCTAATTATTTTTGTGATTAGATATTATGGTCCAAGTTTTATGTCATGAGATGGTGTGTAGAAAATGTTACAGTAGTGAAAAGTTGGTCTCCCTAGAAGATTTCACTAGTTTCCATACTTAGACAAATTTGAAATATCAAGTGACCATTATATAGGGATGTCAAGTGTCAAAAACTCACTCAATATGACCAAGCATCAATGGTTAATTTAGGGTTTTGAAGTGTTAAAACCTCACTCGATCAGATCAAATATCTAATGACAAGCATTAAATCATGTAGATGGAGATCTAACGATGAGTGTTCAATCATGTAGATATAAATCTAATTGAAATCATGAAGTTAATAGGTCAAAGGATATTGAGATTGAATGTTTTGGTGTTGTGTGTCATAATCATAGTGAATTTTTAGTAGATCAATGATTTGCATTTTATTATATGTTTAGTAGATCAATGGCATGCATTCAACTGTGTAGATGGAGATAAATGGTGAAAATTGAGTCAATAATTAAGTAATATTATATTTAATGTGGGGATTAAAAATTTAATAATATCATCAACTAAATGGAGATTGATAGTAGGGTACACAGAAGGCATGTAGGGTTACCAAGTGTCATATTCTTGGAATCTTGGATCAAATATCAATAGCCAGCATTGAAAATCAAGGCCAAGAGACTCTTGAGGAGATTAAAAAAATTAATTTGATTAATTTTAAATGTGTCATGAGATGAAGACACATGTATGAAGCTTTTGTATTAAACAATGACCATTGGAATTTGAAGTTTCAAATTAACAAAGGAAAACTAATGTTGATTGTTTTACTTATATCTTGAGCATATGGAGGAATTTATTGATGAAGTAAAAAGGAAATTTGTAAAGGTATTGAGGGGTAATTAATAAAAATTTTTTATAATGTTTTAATATATTTATATTTTTATTTAATTGGCTCTAAATTTGACTAAGGTTTTGACCATCTTCTGCAAGTGACCCGAGAAAGATGATTGAGTTTGTTTTTATGGTGTTCGGATGTTTCAAGGTGAATTATAACTTAGAGAGTGTTTTATGATTAATGAGGAAAATATTTATGTATTTTTTTGGTTTTAAAAATCCATATTTAGTATGAAAAAATTATTATAAGTTGACTATTTTTTCATTCATGGTGTTCTTGTGTACAAGACTATGAGATAGTGACCTGAGGAATTGATATGTTAAACTAATGAATTATGATATAATAAGAGAAATATTTAATTGAGAGTGATGTATAGATAAAATATAATATATTTATGTTGATTATATTTTATTAAACTATCCTTTCAATTGATATACAAGGATATCTACATGATTATATTGTCGAAAGCTACAGGCAGTCTGTGTGGTCATTTTGAAGGAGTGAGTTAGAAGTGTTCTTGGCAGAATTAAGGGATAAAATGAGTTTGAAGATGTTATATAAGTCTTAAATGTGAATTATAATTAATTTTAATTCCTATTTTTATCCTTGACTAGATGTGAAGAGTCAAAATTCTTTGATTGTATTTTGACTGTGTATGACTAGTCTGAGTTGTCATCTTGAGAGAGTTGGTTTGAAGTTGTTTGGCCTATGTGATGATGAAAAATGAATTTGGTGATATTTTTTAGGTAATTTATGACCTATAAATATTATTTTTTCATGATCTTATTTGATAAAATTGATAGTATTCTTCAGTTCTAGAAGACTATGTTTTTTGTGTGTGAAGGCCTAAATGGTGAACAAGCTAAAAGGCTTGGATCAAAGTGTGAAATGGAGTTTCAGGTAACATAGATATATATGGATGATATAAATGACCTATTAATGTGAAATATGAAGTTTTAAAAACATTGGTGAAGGTTTAAGGTGGACCAAGGAGTTCATGTTATAATGTGAGCATGGATAAACCTATTTGCTTTAGGTCTCAACTAGGCCTGATGGAGGATTTGAGTCTTAAGAAATTTGGGAGACCTATATGATGTGTGGTTATCACATGTAACATTTTAATGAAACTATTTTGAGTATTATTCAAGTGGGTGAAGGATATTTTCCAAAAAATATGAGTGAAGACCAAGTGTGTGGTGTAAGTACAAGGCATAATTGGCCAATTTGTGCTAGTAATGGGTGTGAGGATCCAAACGAAGGAGAGAAACTTTGAAATAGAAGGTATAGGTAATTTAAGACCATTATATAGTGAATATGATTATCAATTATTATTTTATTAATTTGATATAGGTGGACACATATGTCATTAGACCTAATGAGACTAAAAGAGGTAGATTGAGCGAGTAAGCCCTAGAGGTTGTTCGAGAGAGATTGAATAGTTGAGACGTGAAGGAAGAGGAGAGTGAGTGTTCCTAATGGATGGATTAAAGATTATAAAATGTTTAGGATTGTGTTTATGAAATTTAGGTCATAATTTTGATGTCATAATCGTGTACTTATATGTTTGTAGATTGAGGATGAGCAAATAGGTCTAGAGTGATCCAAAAGGGTGTTTTGGATGCATTATTTGTGTGTGCAATATTGTGAGAGTGTAAAGGGGAAATAGTGTAAATAAAGGAGGTATTATTTATTTTAAGAGTATTAAAATTTTTTCAAGGTGATTTAAGTTTCAAGGTGGCTGAGTGGGTGCTTGGTTGCTTAAGGGGTTGGTTTCTCCTTGCAAGGTGAAGCTTGAAAAAATCTAGTTGTATGGGTGCTCAATGAGATAGGGGATGTATCTCCTTGTGGGATGGGTGTCTCACTAAATATGGTTCTTGTTGTTGTAGGATAGTATTCAAATTTTAGGTTCTAGTGGGTTTTCTCCCCAAGGAGGGTTTCCCACATATGTCATGTGCTATGTGCTTGATCTTCCTTGTTCATTACAATGGTTAGTTTGTATGCTTCATGATAGTATGTGTTGAATGGATAATGGTTTGGAATTAGAATTGGATTATCTTACATCACTAATTTACCTCCTTGTGATTGTACCTCTAATAATTATTGTTGATTTATGGAGTTAAAAGCTTCACTAGATGAGCAAATGCAGAGGTTGCTAGAGTTACATAGTTGCCGACATCGGTTAGGTATCGACCGGAAGCTACCGACGTCGGTTAGGGATCGTCTGACATCAGTCATATGCAGACAGACAGAGACCAATGTCAGTCATCTGTGCATTCCCAAAATTCTATTTTTTGGAGAACAGTGAGTTTGCATGTATGTAAAGACTAACTGTTAGTCTTGAGTCCGCTTTTCTATTTTTGGCAAGACAGATTTGAACCTTTGATTAAGAGGTGCATCTAATGGTGGAGAATGCATGGCTCATGAATCCTAGTTCTATATAATAGGGTTAGATCCTTATAGCATGGTAAGTAAGAAAAAGGTGAATCAATTCAAGGATTGAGTTGGTTGTAATTGAGAGAGAGAGAACACTTGAGGGAAAGAGATCTGTAAATCTGAGAGGTGTGAGAAGAGAGAGAGATTTCTTCATTGTATTTCCTTCTGGAAGAGTGTTAATACAATATTGGTTGTTTCTTGTATCTCCTATTCTTTGTTGTTTCTAATTTTTAGTTATTATTTTTGGTTTAATTTCGTGTTTATTTCCTTATACAAAAGTAATCAATTGTGTTGTAAGATCCTAAAAATAGGTATAAGAGTAGGACCTTCTTTACAAGTTTAACCACTTGAAGGTGATCTAAGGTACATTATGGATATTTATAAATTTCAAAGAGATTAATTTGTTTTTATGATAATGAAATTGATGATGATGAAGTTTTCATAGAACAAGTGAAGTATGCAAGAGAAATGAGATTGAATCTTGGAGGTCAGTTACAATAAACTAAATTTTTGGTTAATAATGTTTCAAATGATGATGACTGTAATCAAGTTGAAAATAGTATTCTACTCTTGGATAAAGAGGAAAGTTGTTCAAAGGAAGAAGACATCATGTGTGATGAATAATTTTTCCATGAGAGTGAATAATAAGAAGAATCAAGAGCTAATCAAGTCTCTTGAAGAGCAATCATGTAGATTGAAGGATGAAATGGCTAAAGAAGCTAAGGAGGAAAAGGAGACCATCAAAGACCTCAAAATTTAGTTAGAGGCTGCAAGTTCAAGAATGAGAACTAAAGAAGATGATTGTGTTTAATTAAAGACTAATCTTATTTACCTAAAGGATGAGCATGAAAAGGTCATAGTCAAGATAGGAAAGCTTGGAAAAGAACAAAAGAAATCAGAAAAAGGCAAAGAGGATGGTAGCATGAAAGTCAACAAGTCAAATTATGTCAAGAGCAAAATGAAGAAGCCAATCAGATAGCCAAATGCTTTAATTTATCCCAAATATTTTATGGTAAATTATTTTTTTGGTCATATTATTGGTCATAGGGAAAAGGATTATGTAAAAATAAGTAATCAATCAAAGGGGTATCACAACCATATTCAAGCAAAAATTATGAAAGGCATTGTTTATTTCAGTTGTCATAAGGTTGGACACTTTGCTAAATTTTGTCCAAGTGGAGTTAGTAGGTATTCAAGGTATGTAAAAGGATTTGGAGTTGATAGAAGGTTTGAGAAAGGAAAAACTCAAGTATGGAAACCAAAATTAATCTATTCTTATCACTCTAGTCAAAAGGATGATGAGAAAGTTGCTCTAGAAGGCCATGTTGCAGATCATGTTAAGCTCAAAGGTCAAGAAGGTAAGATGGATGTATAAGATGAGAAGAAAGTTAAGACAACCAATGCAAAGAAGAATAATTGTAAGGATGATGATTCAAGTATGAAAGTATGTCAATATTTATCCCTTTTAGCCCATGTAGTGAATGAAGAGATTAAAACCATGGTTTCGAATAGTTCTAGGAGTGATCAAGCTGAGTCTCAAGATGGGTTGTTTACTATGATAGACATGAATAAAAGTCAAGAGTTATTGTTTACTCTATTTTTTGACAAGTATAAAGTAAATAGTGAAGTCAAGGATCCATTCAAATTCAATTTGATGTTGAGGTAGGACTGCAAGTCAAATGAGAGTATGGAGATATGGTAGTCTCCTAAGTTTTGGGATTTTTAGTCTCTCTATGTCAAGGGGGTGTCTTTATCTAGGCTTAAAGGATACACTTTTCAGTAAGAGGAAGCTTGGTGGCTATCAAATTTTTATTGAAAAGAAGTTATGTTGATTCATTTCTTGAGGAATAATTATGCTCAATCACATGTGAGTTATTCATTTGAGGCATGGAAGCTGATGTAGCTACCTTGAGAGATATTACAAGCATGGTTTCATATGAGTTGTAGTAGAAGAGAGGTATGGATACAATCTATTTTCATCCATAATTGGTCTCTTGAGGTATCTTGATCTGGTGTAAAGCCTTAAAATTTCCTAGAGCATAGTTTTATAAGTTCTGAGATTGGTATGAAGTTGGTAGTCCATGCATGAGTGTGGTGTATTCTAATATGGTATGTTTATTTTAAAAAGAGAATTGTTTATCTAGTTATTACATAGTATGAAGATGTTTTAAGATGTAAGATCATATTAGTGGATCATGATAAATGAAGTTTTGTCTACAAGGATTGTGTTATTCAAGGAGAAAGTTGTTCTTTTGTTTCAAGGCTTGAAGTTATTTCTGTGGAGCAAGTTGTGATAATTGTTTCTTGAAGGTAGTATCATGAATTGTAATGGTCTATTGATGTTTTTGTAACCTCATAAGGTTATAACTAGGTATATTTACATATTATAAATGTTATGAGAAGGTTCAAATAGCTGAAGATGATGTAGTTCTGAGTTTTCATATCAGAGTTCTAAGTGTGTATTAGAGAAAATTTGATGACAAGTATGAAATTTATTCATGGTTGGAGATGGTATAAAGGTGCTCAAGTGGTGCCTAAGCTCAGGTGACTTAGGGGGAGTCCCTCTTAATATCTAAAAGGTGAGTTCAAGTAGTTTTTGGTTTTCATGTATGTTTTATCTTCATAGAGCAGAGTATGATCAAAGAAGAGTGTAGTCATGGAGCATGCTTGAGAAGTTCAAGTTAAGAAGAGGTATGCAAAGTATTGGGGGAGTTTTTATCATCTCTCAGATGTGGTCCTTTCCTATTTTTTTTCCTTGAAGTCTTTTTAGGTCCTTATTATCAGTTGGTGCCCACTTTATCATTGTGTCAAAGGGGGAGAAAGAGTTTAAAGATATATAAAGAGTGTGAGCATAAAATTTGTGATTGGTGTTAACACCAATAATAAAGGAGGAGATTTTTGGAGTGTTTTCAATGATGTCTCCAAGGTGTCCAAGGGTGTTGATGAGGTGTAATGTGTGTTATTAAGATAATGACAAAGTGTGCTTTAGTGTGCTTTAATGTTCTTGCATGGTTCTTTAGTATTTGACTTGATGAGGCATATGATGGATATTATTGATGATGTAATCATGTTCCAAAGGTCATATGAGGTGTTAAGAGGGCCTTTTTCTCTTGTGGAAGTAAAAGGAATTCATCAGACTAGTCTTGTGAATATTTAGGTTCTCCTATGCATCTTAGCAAATCAAGCTAAGTGAGTAGACTGATGACATCATAATTTTCACATGTGGTAGTGTCATAAGGATTTGGTCACATGGGTTTGATTAGTTTTATGCCAATATATTATGATCCAAGTTTTAGGTCATGATATTGTGTGTATAAAAAGTTATGGCTATGAAAATTTGGTCTTCCAAGAATATTTCACTAGTTTCCATAGCCAAATTTGCAATATCAAATGACCATTATACAAGGATACCAAGTGTCAAAATGTCACTTGATTAGATCAGGGATCAACACCTAATGTAGGGATACCAAGTGTCTAAACCTCACTCAATCTCATCAAATATCTAATGGTGAGAATTCAATAATGTAGATGGAGATATAATGATGAGTGTTCAATCATGTAGATGGAGATCTAACAATGAGCACAAAGTAAATAGGTCAAAGGATCCTGAGATTGAATTTTTTGGTGCCATGTGTCATAATCATGATGAATTGGCAATAGGTCAACAGACCATGTTTGATCATATGTTTAATAGATCAATGACATGTATTTAATAATTCAAATCAAATATAAACAACATGCATTCAATGGTGCATATGGAGATTGATGGTGCAAATTGAGACTAACAACAGGGTACATAGAAAGAATGTGGGGCTGCCAAGTGTCACAATTTTGGAAGTTGAGAGCAAAGATCAACAACTAACATTGAAAGTCAAAGCCAAGAGAGTCCTAAAGATATTGATAGAGTGAATTTATTAAATTTTTTAAGGGTTATGATATGAAGACACGTGTTCAAATATTTTTCATTAAATATTGACTATTGGAATTTGAATTTTCAAATTAACAAAGAAAAACCAATGTTGATTGTTTTGCTTATATCTTGAGCATATGAAATAATTTTTTGATAGAGTAAAAATGAAAGTTGTAAATGAATCAAAGGGTAATAAATAAAAATAGAATATAAGGTTTTAATATATATACATTTTTATTTATTAAAATCCAAAGTTGATGGAGGGTTTGACTATCTTCAACAAGTGACTTGAGAAGGATGATTGAGTTTGTTTTGATGGTGTTTGGATGTTTCAAGGTGAAATATAAATTAGAGAGTTTTGTATAATCCATGAGGATAATATGTATTGATTTTTGAGGTTTTAACAATCCATATTTAGTATGAACAACTGCTTAGAAGTTGACTATTTTTTCAGTCATGGTGTTCTTGTGTATAAGACTATGAGATAGTGACCCAAGTAATTAATCTGCTAGACTAATGAATTATGGTATAAAAAGAGAAATATATAATTTATAATGATCTATAGGTCACATATAATATATGGATGTGGATTATAATTTATTAAAATATCTTTTTAAGTGCTAGAAAAGAACATATACATGACTATACTATTAGAAGCTACATATAGTCTGAGTGGTCATTTTGAAGGAGTGAGTTAAAAGTGTTATTGGAAGAATTAAAGGATAAAATGAGTTTGAAGATATTATTTATGTCTCAAAGGTGAATGAGAGGGAATTAGAAGTCCTAGTTTATCCCTGATCAGATGTGGAGAGTCAAAATGCTTTGACTATATTTTGATTATGTGTGACCAGTCTGAGTGGTCATCTTGAGAAAGTTGGTTTGAAGTTGTTTGGCCTATGTGATGATGAAAAATGAATTTTGTGATGTTTTTTAGGTAATAAAATAGCTATAAATATGATTTTTTCATGATTTTATGTGATAAAATTGATAGTATTCTTTATTTATAGAAGATTTTGTTTTCTGTGTGTGAAAGCCTAAATGGTGAGTAAGCTAAAAGGCTTGGATCAAAGTGTGAAATGGAGTTTCAGGTAATATGGATCTATATAGATGATACAATAAATTTATTCATGTGAAATATGATTTTTTTTAAGCATTGGTGAAGGTTGAAGGTGAACCAAGGAGTTTAAGTTGTAATGTGTGCATGGATAAACCTATTTGTTTTATGTTTTAACTAGGCCTAATCGAAGATTTGAGCATTAAGGACTTTAGCTGACCTATATGGTGTGTGGTTATCACATGTAACATGTGTATGAACCTATTTTTATTATTATTCATTTAGGTTATGGATCTTGGATGATCAAGATGAGTGAAGACCAAGTGTGTGGTATAAGTACAAGGCCTAATTGGCTTATTTGTGCTAGTAGTCGGTATGATTAGCCAAATGAAGGAGAGAACCTTTGAAAGAGAAGGTACAGGTCATTACAGACCATAAAAGTGTGAATAAAATCAATCATGATTATTTGATCAAGTTGATGTAGGAGGACACATAGGTCATTATACCTAATGAGCCTAGAAGAGACAGATTGAGCGAGTAAACCCTAGAGGCTATTTGAGAGATTGAACAGTTGAGATGTGAAGGAAGAGGAGACTGAGTGTGATTAGTGGATGGATTAAAGATTAGAATGAGTTAAGGATTATGTGTATAACCTATAGGTCATATTTTTTAAGTCATAATAGTGTACTTGTAGTTTTGTCTATTGAGGATGAGCAAAGAGGTCTAGAGTGATCTAAAAGGGTATTTTAGATGCATTGCTTGTGTATGGAAGCTTGTAAGAGTGTAAAGGGTGAAAAAATAGGAGGTCATCATCAATTGAATAATATCAATATGTGTTTAAGGTGATATGAGTTTCAAAGTATATGAGTGGGTGCTTGGTTGCTTAGGGGGTTGGTTCCTCTTTGCAAGGTGAAGTTTGTAAAAGTCTAGTTGTGTGGGTACTCAGCTAGATAGGGGTTTTAGATCCTTTTGGGATGGGTGTCTCACTAAATGTTTTTATTTTTGTTATAGGATAGTAATCCAATTATAGGTTCTAGTTGGTTTTTTCCCCCAAGAGGGTTTCCCACATATGTCATGTGTTATGTGCTTAATCTTCTTTGTTCATTTCAATGGTTAGTTTGTATGCTTCATGATTGTATGTATTGAATGGTTAAGGGTTTGGAATTGGAATTGGATTATCTTTCATCAATGATTCACCCCCACTCTTATTTATTATACCTATAATAATAATTAAAGACATTTTTAGTAAGGAGAGTTATTTTAAATACGTACAAATGCTAAATCTTTAGAAACTACACTAGAGGATGATCCAAACAAACTAAATTACCAAAAAAATGAAAACCTAGCTAATACACTATTGAAAAAAATTGGAATTTCACTTTTCATAGTGAAGTGCCCTCATATCTATCTCAAATGTAATTATGCAAAGGTATACTAACTAATTATCAAAGTTAGGTAGCAATGAAGTAGGAAGACCAAGTTGTGTGTGAGCTAAGTCCAAACCAATAGCCAATAGCGATGGAAGAGGTGAAGGACAAGCTAAAAATTGTGAGAGAGCCAATGTGGAGAGAAAAATAATAGGTAAAATGGATATTTAGGGATCTAAGAACAATAAATAAGCCTTAGGAACACTATGGAGGGCAAGGTGAATCACCAAATCAAGATATAGAATAGTAGGGCATCCCTTATCACAATGAAAGCCCAAGCATGCCAAGAATGAACCAAGTGAGATCCAAGAAGGCATAATAAATTCAAGAGTGCTGATAAATATAATATATTAGAGTATATATTAGTATAAATAGGTAAAAATGAGTGATTAATAGTCATATAGGGCATCCCCAATTTGTTAAGAGCAGAAAATTGGTCATTTTTAGCCATTGGGGACCAAACAAGGTGCTTTTTATCACATGCTAGCTAGGATATGGCCTAGGCTGCATATTTTGGGTGGAAAACATGTGTCCTAGGCCATTATTTCCCCCTAAAAATCCATAAACTGGGTCAATATCCCATCCCAAGTGATCAACGAGACTTTGAAAGGGCTATAGGAGATGACTTAAGGGCCTGTGAGTGAGCAAAAAAGCCAATAAGGTACCAAGAAAGTATATGGAATGTATATGTCAAGATAATGGGTCCATGTAAGTGGAAAATTCCTTGAAGTAAGATAACCAAGGTCAGTAGTCTGCATGTGAGCTGATGTGTAATCATAGGGAGGAGTAGGGTTACGAGAAGTATGATTACATCCCTCATGTATTTTTGGTAATAATCACAAGGCAAGGGGACCATATAAGCATAAAATCACTCATTAATATTTGTTAGTAGTGAAGAGGAATGGTGAGTTTTATCAATTTATTTGGGATTATCACCTTCTATCCTCTTTTTCCATTTATAGATATTTTGGTGTGTATAATGCATTATAAGTCACCCTTGTATCATAGTTATTACCAATGTATTTATTGTTGATGTAAAACCACTTTCAAATATTAAAATCATAGATCAACCAAAATATTAACTAACTTAAAACATTAGGTATAAATTTTTTAATTAAAGGTTGTTAATATAGATTGATATGCCCAACCTTCGGGCCATCCACACACAAGATTTAACTTCATAATTTTTCCCTTAAAATAAAGGACAATGACATGATAATGAAAGCCCATGTAACCACATTGCACTATATAATTGATACCCACAATCCTAAGATTCCTTTTAGTCAGCCCATAAATTTTATTACTTTCAAATTTTAAGTGGGATCTATCTTTATTCAATAAATTTCACTCTTAAAAGGAAGAGTTTAACATTAAACATTACAATACCTCCCTTTGTGAGCTTTGAAGGTGAGGTGATTATTTGGTGTTTTAAATAATAACTTAAGTTGTATTGATATCTTTTGTGTTTTAAAGAAGAAGAAGTAATATCTATTACACATCTAATTATCCACCTTTCTACTTGAGGAGCAATCTTAGGGTTTCATATTTTCTTTGAAGATACTGATCTTGTCTTGTGGATAAGTCTTTTATATGGATTGATAGGTTGTGTATCCTAGAGATGGTTTATCCTTCTCATCATTGCATACCACAACAACCTCTTATGAAGCACCTTGGCCAAGGGAGAGATTAAGGCTCGATGGGTTCATCTTCAAAGGTAAGTATTTCTAACATTATTCTTCCTCTATAAGAGTAGATAAATATGCATTTATACTTCTCTTCCATGCATTAAGATTATTTATACATTGATGTGAGTATATTTCTTTTATGCATGTCTATTTTTTTTGTTTTTTCCTCCCACTTTATGCCACAAGCTTTGTTGAGCTCTAGATTAGATCTACTTATTATTTTAGTGAGATATTAAAACATAAGACTCCCTTAGGGTTATTATGTGATTGTGCTTGATTGGATGCTTTGGAACCCTCCCTAGCATATTTTGTTATGGAAAGAGATCCCTTAATCAGGTCTAGTGTATCCCCATATTGGTCATGTTCCCACTTAATAAATGTGTCGCCAATCAGAAGTGTATGTGATGATCTATCTTCTCTGAGTTAGGACTGATTTATAAAAATGATACATTTATGATTGCATACATTATGGTGAAATTGATGTGAACCTAACCATTACAAGTTTTATTTCACTTATTTCACTATTTTATCATTTTTATTATCATATATTTGAAATAATAGGTCAACAATGTCGACACAATACTAACTTTTGTGCATAGGTTTAACACATAGTCATATCAATATGACCATTCTATTTGTGCAGGTTTTTTATACTTCCAATTTAGCATACTAGGTTAACCTAGTTGACCCTATACATTTTCAGAGATCTAGTTTAGCATACTAGGTTGACTTAGTCGACCCTCTACATTTTTAGGTTTTCAATAAAATAGGATCTATAAAGCTAGGTCGACCCAGTCAACATAGTAAGAAAAGTTTGCAAGTATAAATTAAGGTACTTCAATAACAATCTCATTTTTATCTTCATTCTCCAACCCACCAAGGTTCCTTTCTATCCTTATTTGTCATTTCTAGCATTTATTATAGTTCTATTTTTCATAGTTTGCAGTCTTTAAATTTTCCCCTGTACATTCAACTAGGTCAAGCCTATCAACATAGTTCTATATTATGTGTTATATTAGGAAATATAGGTCAAAAATATTATAGTTCATTTTCAAACCCTTGCTTCCATAGTATAGAGGTGACACTACAAACCCTATTCTGTATTATTTGCATACACTAATATCAAAATTAATACTATACTATGTTTCAAAGTTGAAATTAACACTTATATGCTAGTAATTATATCACACTTTCATTTCTTGTTGCTTGCATTCTTAGAGCATATCACATAGTCTAATTAGGTGGTTTTTAATATATCATTTAGTTTCACTATTTTCTCTTTTATGCACACACTACCAAATCACAAAATCTTAAAATGCATTTTAACAATTGTCTACCCAAGGTCTACCTACTTGGATTTCATCACTAAGGGGGAAGTTGACTTGGTTTTTTGGCCAGATATAAACATGTGGTTAATGGCATATTTTGGATAATAACCTAACACCCTTATCATGGTGGTGTGTGAAGTGAGGGGTAGGCCCCAATACCAAGCTAATACCATTGTTAATAGAGATCCCTTTTAGACTAAACATCCTTAAACCATCTTTAGATTGATTTCTAGTTCCTTGTTTATAACCAACTTCCTATCAAATATAAAATTATACTCTAATAATCTAACAACATTCAGGTTGACCACTTAGTTAGTTTTTACTTTCCAAGTTGACTTCTTGCTCTTTGCTCAATTGTATGTTGTATTGCAAAAACTTGCATTAGATAGCATTGGTGGAAGTGTGTGCCTCAATTGGATCGTTTTCATTGACCCAACTGATTGTGTGTTTCATTTAATTTATTGCTTTCATAAGTACTTTAAAAAAATATATTCTTGTTTTAATACAAAATCATTTCTGTTGACACAGTCTTTTATAGATTGAATATTTTTACTTGCCTATTATACTAAGTCGACCTTGACAACTTTGTACATTTTTCTAGCCATTGTCTACTATACTAGGTCAACCTTATCGACTCTATACACTTTTTGGACCCTGTTTTATATACTAAGTTTACTCAATCGACTTTGTAAAGTTTTCTATCACTTCCTATTTACTTACTTTTTCATCTCTCTTTCCTTGTTTAGCCTTTTTCCTTCATCATGAAATTCATGTTTGAAGACACCATTGAGTTGAATTCAATAGATATGATGAGTTTTATGAACCCTCATAAGGTCTCCCATAAGCAGAGCATGGATCCTCTCTTGGATGAGAGTAATGTTTATATCACCACTCGTACAATGAATTATGGGACCTCTCTTCTCACTTGATGATCAACCCAAATTAGAGTATACCCCTAAAATGCTCTTCTTTATCTCTAAATTTCATCAACATCAAGGAAAGTATCCTTTTACCATTTACCATCTCTTGATTAGTGGTCAATTTAAATATCCTCATTCACCATCTCCCACATTCTCACATGGATTTAGGGATGCTAGTTTGTTTGATTCTCAGCCTCTTCCTTCTATTATGATCCCTTCTCATACCATGATCTCTTCCTCTTTAACTTATTCTACCTCCATGCCTAGTATCTCCACTACCATGATAGGTTATACATCTAGTGGGCCTCTCCTAAGATCTAATCTCCTTAATCTTTCTACTAGTGCATCATTTTCTACCCAAGGTAATCATGCTTCTAGTGCTTCCTCTTCTCATCCCTTCACCAGTCCATCTTTTTCCACACAATGAAAATTTTCCACTAGTGCCTCACATTCTAATAGTTTCTCTCAAGCTCATATCAACACCAATATTGGTAACCAATTCACTAATACCAACTCTAATGCTTCAAATAATTCTAACAATGCTAATAAAACCCACCAAATTTCATTATAAACATTTAATCAAATTAATACTTTTCAAGCTCTTAATACAAATCAAATAATGGGTATGCAAAATCATCTTATTTATCTTTAAACCCACTCTCAAAAAATATATTGGGGTACACATAATCAAAATTTTCCCCCACCTCCTATTTGGGAATCCCATGTAAATATCATCTATCAACCTTCTCTTGTTAGCAAGACAATTAAATATATTAAAAATGAATCTCTTACAATTCAAATTGCTAATATTGATAGAGGAGGTATCACCCCTACCATTTATTATAATGGGTCAATTGATCCTACTCTTCATCTAAAAACATTTGGAAATCTTTATAAAGATTGGGTTAAATTAAACACATTTTCTGCTACCAAGCTATTAGCCAAAACTCTCATGGGTGATGCCTTATATTGGTATAACCAACTTAAAAGTCATTCTATTACTAGTTTGGAAGATTTAGTAAATCCCTAGTCCAAGAGTTCCAAACTAGTGATCTTCCTAAGAATATCTTGGTCCATTTTATAAATTGTAAATGACTTGAAAAGGAAACTACCCAAGCTTTTGTTAAAAGGTGGAAAACATTGTCCAATAAATGTGAACATAACATGGCTGATGATAATATTTTCCATCTCTTTACTAATGTTCTTTTTCCCCAGCTACAATATCATGTCCACACTCTCTCTTCACATAGTTTAGAGGAGGTTATTGACCAAGCTAAATGTCAATATTTATATATGGTTCAATTTGAGACACCCCAACCTTCTATGGGTACTTGTATATTACTTAAAAACAAAAATCATAATGCTACCAATGGTGGTGTCATGGAATCTTATGATACCATTCACACTATTTAAGTTGTTATTCCTAGCCAATATTTAGAACCAACCCCCCTTCCCAAAATTACACTAATCTTCACTTATCTTAACCTTATAACATCAATGTTCATGAATCTTTATCCTTAGCTAAATTAATAAAATGGTTACCTAAGCCTCTACCATGAGAACTTGATCCCACCCATCCTATGAAATCTTAGTATGATCCCAATTTTTTTTGTTGGTTTCATGTTAATTGGTGTTATTCTCATGAGACATATAGGCAAATTCATAATTTAGCTATGGATAATCTTCTTGGTCCTAATTTTGATCATGATCCTATCATTAAGAAATGTCAACAAGCCTATGACATTAATTTTAAGGCTCATGAAATAAATACTAAACCTCAAGCCTTAAATCAAGCTAATGCTCATTTGGCTATCTATAAAGACCCTCTTCCAAATCACCAAAACCACCAAGATAACCAAGAAAATCCCACCCACTCTACCAATAATGTAGATAGTATTATTGATCCAAATCATAAAGAGAATGTGGTTAATATGACTAATATGTGAAGGGTGGTTGCTTTAATTTACCCTCAACCTATCTACACCCCTCCATTATCTCACACTTTTCATGTTATCCAAGATTCTTCTCCAACTCACTTAAATGAGTTGGGTCAAGATGACCTTATAAATTTTGATGACCCAATTCCCACTCTTCCCTTCGATAACACTTCCCATTCTATCTCTACGATCCTTCCATCTTCTTTACCTAACACCAATGATAGTCAATCTTCCATCAACACTTATTCTACCAACTCTAAACCTATACCTCAACCAACTAATTCACCTTATCAAGTAAATTTACAACCTTGTTCTAAACCGTCTCCTTTTTATCAAAACAAATTCCAATGCACTTTGGCTCCTCCTTCTAAGGACCTCATTCATTATTATGACCCTATTTATAACAACCTTCTTATGGGTTATGATGAATGGGACCCCATCATGTAATTCACTAATCTCCCATCCTAAATTACATTTATTGAGCTTATGAGGACTTATCAATGTCATCAAAACTATATTATGTAACTCTTTCTCAAAATAAACATCCTTTGTCCTCCCCTATCAGGAAGTGAAGCCACCTTATATGGATATGAAGATAGCATATTACAACAATGTGAAGAGATGCCCATCCATTTTGATGAAACAATAAACACTTCTCTTTCCTTAAAATTTACAATTACTTCTATGATTACCAATGAGATTATAATTCATGTAGATGATCCTCCTCTATTTATTAGTGTCCAAATTGGTGATATCAAAGTCAAGTGTGCCTTACTTGATGAGGGATCTGACACCTATGTGGACTCTCTTGATTTTATCAAAACCCATGGATATTCTAAATGAAATCTCAAATTCACACACAACACATGCCAAGGATATGATTAAAATAAAATGCCTCCTTTAGGTTGTGTGTGGTTTCCCATTACCATCTCACCTATCACCATTCATGTGAAGGTGATGATATTTAACTTTTTTCTATCTTATAACATTCTACTTGGTAGGCTATGGATTTGTTGCATGAGATTTGTTGCTTCTTCCAATTGCCAATGCATTAAATTCCCTCACAATGGATCTACCTATAGGATTTAGGGTGACACTAACCTTGGAATTTTGAATAATTCCAAGACTGTGGTGTCTTCAATATTATTACTCTTGAACCTTTTCCCAATGTTCCATTTTATGAGTGTTAAAGATTTAATTTTCCTATCAATTTCACTTCAGGTTACAATGGTCATCCTAAAATAATTGGGAATATTCCTCATAACATCTTATATTTTGATGATGATGAGCCTAATGAGATCAACCTAAAGATCAAAACTTTTGATCTCTCACCTCATCTCATCTCTCAGCTTCTTACTTCTTTGAAGCCTCATTCTCACAAACCACTTTGTGATGACATCCTCATTGTCTTAACTAAGCCTCAACATTCCATTCATCACACTTCATTAGATGATAATGTCATCCCTATCTAAATCATTGATATTTATACACCTAATTATGATGATGGTTATACCTTAGATGATCCATTTTTAGGTGGTCTTATTCAAGCCCATGATGTTGAGATTATCCATTATCATTCCTCTTTCCTTCAATATTTTCATGTATCTTCCCATATTATATCATTTATAGTTCCTAAATTTAGTATTTTTCCTCTTTATCATAGGGAAGAGATGGTGTAGACACCTCTATTTTTGTAAGAACCTCATAAGAGTATGCTCATGAATCGTGCTATGACTAGGGCTTATTGATTTGCTAGGTACCCTAATTGTTATAGCCTAATTATCCTTGAGATGTGTGAGACTCTTCTTCAACCTTATATAAACACCACCCCTCCTTCAATAAATCTTACATCATAGCCCATTTATACTCATGATATAGTTGAGCCCATTTCTACTTCTACTTTAGCTGAGTCTATTCTTGCTTTTGATCCCATTACTCATTCCATCGAGCCTAGTACAGTTCTTTCACCACCACCACCCACTCTTAGTGATGGTTTACTTCCTTTACCATAGATGGATCCATTTCCTATAGTATGGGATAATAAAACTTCTCAATATCCTTCTACTTCTTTTATACCTCCTATTATGATTACCTCTACCAAGACTACTCACATACGTATTTATTACTTCCATGATAAAGATAATCACTCCATGCATTATCTCAAGCTATGAAAATATATTGATACTTCACATCCTTCTACCCCTTAGTATTTAGACAAGGCCATACCTTACATAAATGTACTACCTAAGTATATTCCCAAGTATGGAGAGGTGTATTATCTTTGGCACCAATGTGGCATGCATCACAATGATCATTACAACATCCTTTAACAACACCTTAAAAATAATATCTTAACTATTCATGCACCTTCTACCATTTATCCCATAGGTAATTCCTACAAGAATACTCCCCCTTATTCTCCCATGGTTTTCCACCTCTTATGGTTCCATCCCCTCCTATGATCCCTTCATTACCTCTTATTCCTCCACTTGTGAATCCTTCACCCGTGAACCTTTCTGCACCTATGGACCCCTCCCCATCAGTGATCCCTTTTTCTCCCATAGATTATACTCCCATGAATTCTTCTAAACATATATTTATTTATATCCCCCCTTAGTATGATCCATCAAGAATTCCTACCTTTTCTATTGAGGAGATTAGATGTGGAGTATTTTCCTAGTTTCCACTGAAGATAGACAAGACATTCGTTGTAGTTCACCTCTAACTTCATAGAGTATATCAGATATTCTATAATGTGTATATGGGAAAATATATTAGTGCTTATGAACATATGAATGATGTTATTACATTTAATTTGGATTGGATGTGTGCTCCAATATTATCTTTATCTATTTTTTATATTATTTGACATTGTGTCAAATTCTTATTTATCTTACATGGTGACTTTGATTTTACACTCTACATTGCTTATACTATCATTTATGTTTGCTTATGGATGTATTAATTATCATTTATTTTTATTTGTCTTCTTGAGTTTATTCCTTAAAAATCCCTTGTTTCTTTTTCATGATTATTTTCTTTATTATGTCTATATACACAAATAATTGTCATTGTGACTTGGTTATACAAATCTAGTTCCTTTTAGTCATTCCCTCTTTACCATGTAATCAGTTAGCAAATAATTAATATTATTATAATATATTTATACTATTCCACTTTAGGATCTCCCTTTTCCCTTTATTTTCTTTTCATAAACTAAGCATATACATGGTTGAGACTTGAGATAACATGTTGGTTCATTATTAAGTCTAAGTGTCCTAGTTAGTCTTGTCTTTGGTTACTTAGATTCCTTTAGCCTAAGCCTATAGATCATTAATGTGTATTTCTCTATCTCTCATTATTGGTAATTTAAAGTCTATATTGAGGAGGAATCTTAAAAATACTTAAAAACATTTAAAAGAAAAATCATTTAACAAAAGACAAGAACATTCAAAATTTATTAAAAGTCAAATCACACTAAAAGATGTGATTGAAAACACATCTCCTTCTTCTAGTCGAAGCTAAAATTCCATAGTTGGCCTCATGATAGAGCCAAGGTCCATTGGGGTGTGGTAGGCCAATATATTATAAAAGGGAAATAAAATTTGTTTTTAGTGCTAAGTACTTTCTCATACAATTACCTAATCTTTGTAATCGATTGATGACTCTATAAGGGGTCCTGAGGAATGGGGAACACATCATGGGAAGATAGGTCCATTTTAAATTTATTTTACCAATCTACCTTCATTAATTGATCTTAGTAGCATAATTATTTTCCTACATATCTTTGTGTCTATATCGAATGAGTTTCCTTTGTACCTTGATGGTCACTAGTCACTTAGTGTCTTCTCATGTCCTTTTTATGCCTCCTATCTCCTAAGGTCTTCTCATAAGATTCCTAAGTTATGATTTTTACAATACCTTTTTCATTCCATACATTCCTCATATTTCCTCTTGAGAAATATTATTTTGATCACTCCCCTTGGGATTCCATTTGTGAGTTGGATTGTAAGACCATGGATAGACCTAGCCATCCTCACAAATTACCATAATTTCACATTCCTATTACCTACATCCCTTATTACCTAGTTTTCAAATTTATTCAACCTTATTGGTGTTCCCTTTGTGATTTCTAGTGTAAGACCATAGATATGACCTCTCCCTCCTCATAATTGTTTTTGATAATCCAAGTCACATTCAAAATTATGTGTCAAATATGAGATAAGATGTGAATTGATAATGAAGTTATATGCCATTGACATGCTTCATAGCTTGATTTAGTATGTTTTATGCTTACTTCATTTCTCTTTCACTTTTATCTTCTTATTTCTTGATTACATGTAAGAATCCAACCATTTTAAAAAAATTTCATACCTCTCAGCTTGAATTAGTGTGATGAATTTAAGACCAATTTTGCCAATTTAGTTTTTCTCTTATACTTCCCAATGTGATTTAGTATTATTGATTAAATTAATTATTATTTTTATATCATTTGTCTTATTTATTTTTTTCCACTTTATTACATTACTTTCATACTTCCCAACATGATTTAGTGTGATCTTACTTGTTTTAATTTGGTACCAATCTTTTGCTTGGTTTAAAAACAATTTTTTTTACCATCTTATTTTACCACCCTTTGGTTCTTTAATCTTATTCATTTTATTATTATTACACATTTCCCAACATGAAATATTATGTATTACATTTTTTATTTATTATATTTTTACCAAATCTTTTTGCCTATTTATTTTTAACCATGCATGTGTTATACATAATACTAGAAAAGAAACCACAACTCATATATTTCCTATATAATATAGAACAACTAAATACATGTTCTGGAAATAAATATATCTAAGCATCCACAATATTAAATAGAATGCAAACACATACAATCAATGTATAAGTACCAAAATAAGCCATATATATATATATATATATATATATATATATATATATATATATATATATATATATATATATATATATCATGAGTTTCAATACAAAAATACAACCATTTACAAAGCTTTATATCTATGTCTAGGCCCCATCATGCCAATCTCATGGCCTATCAACCCTAACCATAGATGCCTAAATCTAACTCCTCTAAATGGAATGCTATAAAGAGGTTGTCTGAGATCTCAATCCTAATACCTACCCCTATAGATGAGCCACTTGGGCTTATAACTATGCTAATTGGGTTAGGGTTGCTAGATGTGTCACTCTCTCCTAGGCCTATACCTATCTCATTTGTGTCATTACTTATAAATACATATCTCTCTCCTAATCCAAGGCCTACCATGCCATTGCTTCTCTTACACCCACTCTTGCTGGTGACTACATCCCCTTTCTATGCACCCATAGCTACCTTGTGGCCTCCGCAGCTAGTTGAACTAGCTCACTTGATTTAGAGTAGATGGTACCATGGGATCATCCAATATGGTAAGGTTATATGGTGTTAGTGCCTTATTTAGGATATCATGGAGTGCTCCCCTCATTAGGTATCCCATCTAGTCTCCTCATCCTATGCCACACCTACAAAAATCAAACTAGATAGATATTCGATCACTCAAATATCTCAAAATCAATCTATCTATATTTAGTCCATCTTAAATAAACTTAATCAAAATTTAATAATTTATTATTACCTAGATATGTGTCAATTACCATTGTCTCTCCATTTGCACAATCATTGTGTATGGTCTCCCCATAAACATATCCTCCAAGAACCTCATCTCTTGATCTCCTAACAAAAATAAATCCTAGAGTCACCACTCATGCCTATCTCAAGCTATACCTAAGTGGTATCTCTATCACCAAACTTTATGTTGGCCCATCTACTGGGTCATTTGGGATGGTGATAGTATTTGCTCTCTCTTGTTCTTTCTACCTCCATCAATGTCATGTTTTCTATGGTTATTTCTCCTTCTACTATGGAGATGGTAGTGCTACCTTTGGTACTCCTACTTCCATATCAATCTCCTCTCACTCTTGTACCTATCATTCCTCACTTTTCCATGGTCTCTCACATCATGGCCTAAACATTGGATTAGTCACTGGTAGCCCTAAATCTCCTCTCATCCATGAATCTCTCACATATTGGCACAAAATGTGGTCACCATTATCAGTATCACTGGGTGAGGCTATCCCATCTATCCTAGTATACATGCCACTAGGTGTAAATCTATCCACCAGGTATAGTGCCCTATCACCTCTATTTATACCAAAGCTGGTACCACTATCTCTTAGCTAAGGAATATCATAGTGATATTCCAATAAGGCTACCCTATAATATCAACTCATCTCACCATTTGTAGTACTAGAATGTGGGGCATGACATGTGGTACCTCATCCCATTTCCACCTATGCACTTGAGGTAATCTATCATCGATCATATGGGGTAACCCAACTGGTCAATACATGGGGAACCTATCATATATCCATGCCATCAATAATATATTCAGTCTCACAAACTTATTCCCTCTAGAAATAAAACCATATATGTCATGCACAAGTTATACCTAGATGAAACATACCAAGTCATATACCACTCTCTACTCTAATATCATATAGCACAAGGCTATCACAAATAGTGTTACCTTATCATTTGACTTATGACACATCACTTGTGCTATCACAAGTCCTAGAATATTTAAGGAAATTAAATGACAAAAGGATGGTAATTTAATGAAAAATTATAGGAAATAAATGACAAATGATTTTAGGACACACTAACTCACACCAGAAAGCATGTAAAACATAATGGTAAAAATAAGTGTAGAACATACTAAATCAAGTTGGAAAGGATGTAAAACATAAATGACAAAAAATAATGTAGAGCATACTAAACCATGTTAGGAAGCATGTTAAACAAGAATGATAAATTAAACATCCATACAAGACAACTGGAATAAAGATAGGTAAGAAAGTGAAAATTAAACGCATGTAAGATAGGCAAAAAAAAACATGAAACATGGAAAATTAAATGTAATTGAAGATGTGAGATAAACATGAAGAAGGCATACATAAAGAGAAACATGTAATAATGTCTAATGTCATATGTAAGATAAGTGAAGTCTACAAAAATCAAATACAAACATGATAGACAAATGAAAATAAAAATCTCTAAAGGATGAAAACTCAAACATAGTGCTTGTTATAAGATTTAATGTAAAAAAACACAACCATTTAATGACATGACTAGGTTCATAATGAGACGATGTAGTAAATAAATTGTATAGGGGTGTAATCCAAACTTTCTCAAATATGCTATTTTTCTCTAAGGATAGCGAAAAATGAAAAAAAGTAATGCTAGCATGATTTTAATAAGGGAAGGGGAAGGAATTATAGAAGAGGGGAAACAAATTTATAATCATAATTTACTTGTCAAAAGAGGAAATTAAATGGGTAGAGGGGAGAATGAAGGAAAAAAAAAGCTAGATAAACTCTTTATTTAAGTCAAGACAATAAAATTATGTTTGTTAAAACAAGAGGACTTTTGACCTTAAGGATTATAAAGAATTTATCATAGCCACACAAGTCGTACGTAAGCAAATGAAGAATACAAATCATCCCATGAAAGATATATGCATGAAAAGTAAAATTCACCTACCTTCTCATGACATGCTCCCCATTCCTCAAGACCTCTTACATAGTCATTGGTCTAATTTAAAGATTGGTTACTTGTGTGAGAAAGTAGGTAACACTATAGAGTTTGTTGAAATCTCCTATTCCAGCCTCCTAGTCTAACACACCCCAACAAACCTCAAATCTATGTAAGGCCACTTGTGGAGTTTGAGCTTTAATTAGAGATAAAATATGTTCTTGGAATCACATCTTTTGATGTAATTTGAATATTTATATTAGTATGTTGCCTTTTGTATATCATTTCCTTCTATTTCAAATGATTTGGATTTTAAATTTGTGTATGGCTTTTTCTATTCCTCTTCCATATGGATTTAGAAAACCAAACATGGGTGCTAAAGATGAATTTCATTTGAAAAATTGGGACTTGGTTGTTAAGAGAGAGAATATCAAAGAGTATGGGGTCTAAGTGTCTCGTAAATCTAGGTGAAATAAAAGTGTTATCCTGACTACAACCTTATTTTATCTAATGTAAAGTGAAAGGAAGGGTAAATCAAGAGGAGTGACACATGGAACAATTTGAATTACTTTAATTTGAAAAAAATGTGACAAAGGGAAAACTGGGATATATTAACTATAAAGTGTTATTTATTATCATAAGAATAAGGAAAATAAAGGAAAACATGCTAACATAGATTGGCGTGTAGATTCCATCAATCAAAAAATGTAAAAGCTAAAGTTGAGAACAAGGATCAACTAACATTCTCTTATAAAAAGAATGAAAAGATGGTAATTCTATGATGAGGTAAAGGTCCTATCCATGATATTATACTAGAACTCATAAAATAAAACTTGAAGGGATGCCAAAAGTCATGTATGTGAAAATAAATGAGATGAACAAAAGATGGTATTTTGTGAGAAATATCAGGGCCTATCCATGGTCTTATACTGCAACTCACAAAAGAGAAACCCAATGGGTGAAAAAATAAATGTAAAATTAATAATGTCAAATAATACTATGTTACATCGTGAGGATGATCAGGTCCTATCCATAGTTTTACAATGAAACTCATAAGAGAGAAATCTAAGGGATATCAAGAACCATGTGAATAATAAATGAAAAAAAAGAAAAAGATGGTATTTTGTGAGGAGGGTCAAGTCCTATCCATGGTCTTATACTAAAAATCATAGGGTTAAAACCAATGAAGTGATTGATAAATAAGGGAAAAAATAAATATAAAGCTACTAAGGCAAATAATAACATAAAAGACAAAAACAAAAGAAATATATGAGGACAAAAATGAAAGAAAATGCCAAATGTAATGTGTAATAAAAATAAAATAATGTAAAGGAAAAAATGATGATGTTAAAGGTAAAGTAAAATAAATAAATTTCATAAAAATGAAAAAACATGACACAAAAAGAACTGGTAAGATCTATGTTACTGTCTGTATCAAAGATGACCATGTGAAATAGAAGTCTTATAAGTCTTAAAAGGTTTATTGAAGCTGGATTTATTTATTATTATGCATTTTAGAACAAGAGTGAGAATCACAAGATGACCTAATGGGTAAGTGAATGTAGGGATGGGCATCAAAATATGCCCTAAATTCTGAAGAGACATGTGGATGGGCATCTTAAGATGACCTAACATGTGAATTAGAGTGAGGTGATATTAAACCATTAGAATGATTTGCATTGGGTTGATAGGTTCATTTTGAAATTGTTAAATATGTTGGTTTGTTTGATTTTGAGGAGGTTGAATGTGACATATGATCTGTAGGAGAGGTATGAAGAGATAAAGGAGGACCATGGATGATATGATATAGAGTAGGCATTTGAACTAGGTATTCTTTTGGTTCATGTGATGTAAGAAGTTGAGGTCTAATAGATGAAAAAATATTTTTAAAGTTATTCATGTTATCTTCTATTTCCTTATAGGTGTAGGAAGAAGGATCAATTGTGGTTTGAACAAAATTAGTAGATGAGGTATAGGTATGGGATATTTTTTTTGGATCATTAGGTAGTTAATGTTGGTGTGATTGTGGTTCTTGAGATTAAATTTTAGATGCTCGAAGATAGTCTTGATAACATTATTTGGTGAGAGTATCATGATTTAAATGTGGACCAAGTAAGGAAGAAAGAAGAAATTGGTGAAGATCACAATAATACTCATGATAATTACCTATAGTAGCATGCAACGAAAAAAATTTATCAAGATTGTACCATTTTGGAGGGGCTTCAGAAGGATCCAAGATCATGGGTTTCGAAGGTGGATATTTTTTAAAAAGTTGTTTGAGACTTAGGGGAGGGTGCTTTGGGATAAAATTGGTTGAATTGGATGTTCCACTTTGAGGTTTCAGAGGCTTGGATGAGTCAATGTTATGAGAATATGATGTAAAAGGTTATTTACTAGTTGTTTGAGGTGTTTTAAATTTAGTCAGAAGAAAGTCTTGCCTTTTTTCTTGGTCTAAGGCCTCTTATAAATTTTTAGGTGAAAATTTTTAAAATTTGTATTTAAGGGGAAGTTTAATGGTAGTGACAAATATTTTTAAAAGATTATCATCTTTCATGTTAACGTTCACTTTATGAGTGAGAGACATCCATTTTTAGATGAAAGTATGAGAAGATTTATTAGGAAGTTTCTTGGCATTGATAAAATGGCTAAGGTAATATTTAGGAAGGCCATCATGTTGGAATTCCTTCACTAGAGAATTGAATAAATCCACTAGTTGTGAGATGGAATCTCTAGGAATTTGGTAGTACCATTCAAGTACATCACCAAAAAATGTTTTGGCAATGATCTTGGTGGTAGTAAAGGTGTTTGTTTGGACCCATTCCTTATAGAGATTAGTAAAAGACATAAGAAAGATAGTAGGGTCCTTTGTCCCATTATATGCAATAATTGGAGAAATATTTTCAATATCCATGGATGCAATTAATAGTGCTAAAGGTTCATTATGAAGATGTCAAAGCATTTTGTTATTCATTGGAGGTTGAGGGATGATATTCCTATTTTCATATCTAAGAGGAGGGAAAATATTTTAATTTGGTTAAGACATGATGACTTGAGGTGGTTGACTAGTCATGTATAATAAATGTTGTTGCATGTTCATCATTTGAGAGGTGTTAGAAGTTTGCATTATGTTCATTTTATGTATGACTTGGGCAAGAATTTGAGTTTTATCAATCGATGGATTGGTGTTTGTAAGAGTGGTATTAGTTTTGATAGGAGGGGGACTAGTGTTGATATGAAGAGGATTGCTAGAGTTGATGAGAGGAGGATTATTTGTAGGTGGAGGATTCCCATCATTAGTATTTGGAGGAGGATTATGATGAATGACCTCAACTACATTTCATTGTGTATTGATTGGTTTTGGTTTAGGAGAAGAAGGAAGAATTTAGATAGCTTCATTTGAAATAATAAATAAGTAAAGTTATTATACAAATCCTTAATTAAGTAATGTTATTGAATAAGATAAGGATGAAAATATGTCATCATGATGAGACAAGATGATAAAACCACACAAGGAAATATGAAGTGATTTGAAACTCTACAAGGTTAACTAGATTGACCTAGTATAATAGATAAAGTATGTAAACTATATACGATAAACTAGGTCAATCTAGTTCAATAGACAGAGGTTGAAAACTATATAGGATTGACTAGGTCAATCCAATATAGTACATAGAGGCCAAAAATATATATAGGGTTGACTGGGTCGACCTATAACAACAAAAAGGAAAAAATTAGAAAGTTTAAAATAGATTGTGAATTGAAAAAAGATAATTTATTCAAGTAATTTTTAAAAACAATAAGTTCAGGGAAATAAACAATCAATTAGACCAAATATATCTAGTGCAATTGAGTCACATAACAAAAAACCTTTCACCAATGCTAGTTAATGCAATTTTTTGCAATACAAAATACAATTGATCAAAGAGTAAGTAATAAACTTAGAAAGTAAAAGCTAGCTAATTGGTCAAACTAAACATTTTTATAAGATTATTTTTATATGTTTTTAAATGTGATGGGAAGTTGGTTATAAGTAAGGAACTAAAATGTAGTCTAAGGATAGTTTCAGGTAATTTGGGCTAAAAGGGATCTGTAGTGGTAATAATATAAGATTGGTATTAGAGCCTACCCCCTCACTTCACACACTGTAGTGATAATGGTGTCATGTGCTTAGTCATAACATATAATTAACCATGACTTATACTTAACTAGAACATCAGGTTGACTTCCCCCTTGGTGTTTAAATATAAGTAGGCTGGCCCTGAGTCACCAAATGTTCAAATTCTTGTTCAATTTTTTTTGATTTACTCATGTGTGCATAAAATATAAATACTAAAACTAAATGATTAATTTAAAACCACGTAATTAATCTATGTGATCTATTATATGCATGAAATATGTAATAAATGAAGATGGAAACCAATTACTAGCATATAATGGTTAATTCCAACATTAAAACAAAGTACAAAGTCGATGTAGTTGATAGTGTATGCAAGGAATATAGAATAGGGTTGATAGGGTCGATTCTATACCATGGAAGAAAGGTCTAAAAATGAATATGATAAGTAGAGTTGACCTAATTATCTAGACAACACACATAATACAAAACTAGGTTGATAAGGTCGATCGAGTTCACTATACAAGGATAGTTTTAAAGACTATAAACTATGAAAGGAAAGACTGTAAAAAAAGAGATAAAAGGATAAAGAGGAACCTTGGTGGATTAGATATGTGGAAAATGAAGATTGTTGTTAGAAAACGTTGTAAAATGAATGCAAAACTTTATAACTAGGTCGACTAGGTCGATCAAGATCTATAGGAACCTATTGCTAAGTGCCTATACTGTATAGGGTCAATCAGATTGAACTATTATGCTGAACAAGTTACCTAAAAATGTACAAAGATGACTTTGTCAACCTAGTAGTTTGAATTGGAATTTTGAAAGTATGGAAACCTATAATGGTTTGACTGGATTGATCTAGTAGTCTAGACTGGATGTATGAAAAGATGAAAACATGTGTTTGGTCGACTAAGTCGATCTAGTAGCCTACACCTAAAAACTTTAAAAATTAAAGCTAGGTCAATGTAGTCAACCTAGTATGGCAAATAAATGATAAAAATAATGATGAAAATAATGAAATAAGTGAAAAAATACTACAAGGGTTATTTCACATCAGGTTCACTAAAATGTATGCAATCAAAATTTCATTATGTCTATAAATCAATCCTGGCTCGAAGAAGATAACATACCTACACTTTAAATTGAGAATACATTTGTTAAGTAGGAAAATTTCTAAGATGGGGATATACTAAACCTAATTATGGGATCAATTTTCATAATACATTATGCTAAGGAGGTTTCCAAAGCCTCCAGACTAACACAATCACAAAATAATCCTAAGGGAATCCTATGTTTTGATATTTCACTTATTTTAATATTAAGAAAGTAAGTCTAATTTAACACTCACCAAAGCTTGTGGCATAAAGTGGGGGTTAGAGACCAAACAAACTAAACTAAAAATGCATATAAAACATACTCACATCAATGTATACAGAATCCTAATGGATGGAAGAGAAGCACAACTACATTATGTATCTATTCTTTATAAAGGAGAAAAAAGTTAAGAATACTTACCTTAGAAGATGAACCCACCAAGACTCAATCCCTCCCTTGGCAAAGTGATTTTCAAGATATCTTTTTGATATGTAAAGATAAAAAAGACAAATTAGTTCTAGGATACACAACCTAAGACAACAAAGACTTCTCCACAGGATAAGATCCATATCTCCAAAGAAAGTATGGAACCCCAAGCTTTATTCTTCAAATAGAATTGTCAATAAATATATGTTTTTTCAGACTTATTCTTCTTTGCTTCTCTATATCAAATAGTTATAAATGAACTTGTATATATAGGTGGATCTTATGCTAAATGCTTCTAGAAATGTCAGTTGTATAGGGTCGATCTAGTCGAACCTATACGATTTCGAGAGATAATTCACTAGGTCCCAAGCTATGTCACAAAAATATATAACAATCTCTAGAGGGAAAAATAACCCCAAATAGTAAAGGGTTGACCTAGTCAACCTTGTACAGTAATAAGAGGTTGAAAATTATACATGGTCGACCGAATCGACCTAGTACAACCAACTATCAAAAGGGGGATGAGGCAAGGAATATGAAGATAATGGTGTGATAAATGATTAAAGTGGATACAAATGGGAAGAATATTCTTAGGTTAAATTAATTTAGGATACATGTGTGTATATCTCAAGTGGAAAAAATGACAATAATCTTATGAAGCACCAATGGTCTGCCCACCCCTTTCCTAGTGCACCTTTTAAGGTATGCACTCAGAAATATTGAAACTCGATGGGTTTATAAAACATACATAGTGTTATTAAGTGATAAAATCTTTAAAATATATGTGTATACACTTAAAATGAACAAAAACTCCTCACAAAGTACGTTAAACAAATTTGTATTATTCTTTAGCACTTTAAATAGACTTTGTAAACCTTCACAATATGAATGAAAAAGGAATGAACAACATACTATAAATTCCAACTCAAAGCTAGAAAGGACATCTAAGAACTTCATCTTTAACACCACATAATACCCAATAAATGGTATCAACCAAATAAGTAATGTTATATTTATGTGATAAACACATGTCATATTTCTAATTCCAATGAGAGGGAACCAACACACTCCTTTATAAACAAAAGCATATAAGATAACGTAAATATTACACTGATTAAGATGATACAAGATGCCAAATATCAAAAAAGGTGGATTAAACATGACATATATGACTACTACAACTATAGTTAAGAGGGCATGCTGAGAAATTCATGCACAAGAGGTGTTGTTAACATAAATTATTCCTGAAGATCCAAGTGAAGGAAAAAAAATCATATAGTAAGGGCAAAACCATGAAACCATTCTAATGATCCCATCCATACCGTTTCCCTAACCACCCCATCCATCAAATGTATGGTAGATTTTAGTCACTAAGTGTTTCAGAGAGGTTTGAAGCATGCAAAGAGATACTACTCCATCATATGACTCATAAAAATAATCAATGAAAGATGAAAAATCCACAAGATAGAAAAGCATAAGATGAACACCAAAAGTTCTATTTTAATTAAATAAACATGTCTTCAAAAAAAATGCAACTCAAACAACCTGCAAGGTATAGATTTGAAATTCATAGAAATTGAATTAATGACAAATCCAAACCCATAAAATTCATGATGACCTTTCTTAGGAGATTTTCCAAGCATCTAGATTGAGTAAGGAGTTTACCCAACTATTCATCATGCATCCAGTAATAAAATAAATCTACCAATGACCAAATAACACCTCATACACATCCAACATTGAGATAACTAGATATTCCAATGACAATGTTCAACCAACAAAAGATTTTAAAACCATAAGGGAATGGATTTAAACACTTATATTTTTTTATCTATAGTTAACATTAACCTAACACCATAGGGAGAGTATATTCCTAAAAATCACTATATCAAGCAAGTGAATAAATTCACATCCCTTAAATTATTTCACTCATAAATCAATCCAAATATTGTTTAAAATCCATAGTCTAAGGATTCAACCTCTTACATAACAAGACAAATTATTAATGAAAGCAATTAAGGTCAAATTTCAATCATATTAATTTTGAAGCATATACATTTTCCAATACCAAAATGGACTATGCCATAAACCACCAAATCAAATAAATTCATATCCATATACGAGTCAAATGGGATTCACCTAATTTTTGGTTAAATCAAACCAAAATAAAAATTAATTTACTAGCTCATTATGAAGTCCTATGACTTCATAATGAACCCATGTAATAACCCCATTGGCTTAGACAAAGAAATACATGAATTTTTTCTTAAACACGCATACCATAAATATATTACACCAAGAGAATCTATAGAGACCATAAGAAATAATCAAAATGTGATAATAGAAACAAGCGTAATACATCACATATTAGTGATCTCTAATATCATGAGATTACACATCATAAGTGAATATATAAAGTAATCACATTAACTCAGCTACAACTAAAACAAGTCTACAACCACCATTGTTAAAGTAAAATAATAATTTATTACAACTCTTTATGACAATATTCATTGATAATTATAATTATCAATGAATATTGTCATAAAGAGTTGTAATAAATTATTATTTTACTTTAACAATGGTGGTTGTAGACTTGTTTTAGTTGTAGCTGAGTTAATGTGATTACTTTATACACACACACACACACACACACACACACACACACACACACACACACACACACACACACACACACATATGGCTCCTTAGGAGCATAGTTTCTAAACTCAAGTATCTATGTTATTTTAAAGTGTCATCTCAATAAGTAGTACTTTTATTGGGAGAGAGAGAGCATCATTTGAGCACTTTTCCACACCAATAATAGACCAATGATCCCTTATACTAAACCAATGATGAAATACCTCTCCCTTCATGGATGATTAGATATTGATGACATGGAAATCCAGAGAGACAAGCATTTACCTGTGTGTTGTATTATTTCTAACTAAACATGCACTGTGCTATAAAAAACTCAATCTATTGCAATATATCACACATACATGTAAGCCATACTCATGAAATGATAATGTCTCACTAAACATACTTTATCCCAAAGCTATATGAATAATAAATAATAATGATCTATAGATCAATCAGATTCATACACACCACTTGATCAAATTACCTTCATCTATCAATGTGATACTAGTAAAACAATGAATTCCATCCCACTCTTTACTCTGTATCAATAATTTAGATTAGTCAAATGTAATTCAACCAAAAAATTCATTTTTGTGAGTGCCACTTACTTTGATTGATTCTATCATGACCACCTTAGGATCTATAATCATAAAAAAAATCTTATATACTATAGGACTAACCACTTTTGTTACCTTGAAGGGTCCCACATATCCTAATGCAAGTTTCACTTATTTTTTAAGAGCACATAAGATCATCATATAAGCCAAAACAAATTATTGAGGATAGTTACATAAAATATTCCATCCTTTATGTATGCCTCTCTAACCTAGAGAGTGTTTCTTTCTCATTCTAGAGAAAATAAATAGGAATAATGACAACAATAATGGGTATAAGTTAATACTATCACTACTTCACATAGCTCCTAATAAGTATAAAATGCTAGTATTATCACTACTCCAGGGAGCTTATAACAAGTATGATGATGAATAAGAACTGGAAACACTAAATTTCCAATGTATACAAAATCATAGAGTACCTATCCATAATATATGTATGTATGTCCATAAGACTAAATTTGATAAGTTCCACCTATCAAATCCTAGATTTGACAAGTGTGTCTATCAAATCTAATTCAATAATAACTGAGTCAATGTGAAGCTAAGTAGGATACCATCCTATCTCTTAAAACTCACATTCATAATTGACCAATCTTCCCTTAGGTCTCGATGACCTAAAGATCTCCCAAAATGTGAACTAATGTTCAAAGAATCATAATTCTATGCTAACAGATGATTGAAAGCAAATCTATATGCTAAATAATTCTATATGTATCAACATACATATAACATAAATCATACAATCAATCTATAATTATATTTAATTACAACAAGCTAAACATATGTAGTATAATATTTTCTAGCTTAATCTATAATGATATATTCATAGTTAAAAGGAAATAATGTTAAAATTAATATAACATACTGTTGGGTGAATATTTTGTCGTCAACAAACTGATGACAAAATGGGTATATCAACCACAACACAAGGAGATTTACACCACAAAAAGTGTGGGTTTACCACATCTGAATGAGGTAAATCTCTCCTCTCATCAAGGGGAGGTTCCCTATAAATATTTATGTGCTATATGTATATATATATAAGTAAGAATAAAATAATACTTGGGGTAGTATAACAACATCCACCTCTCTTTTTTTAGAGATGATGTTCAAGGAACAAGAGAGAGAAACCCTAGTTATTGGCTAAGAACATTCCTCTTCTTTTAGGAATGGTATCCAACATAGAGCAGAGAATCCCCTGAAGTAGGTAGCAAAGTTAACAAAGAAACCTACGTAAGCACAAAGTCTTCCATTGTCTTCTTCACCGGTCTAGAATACACGTAACCGTAGAGTGAAATGAATCACAAAGTCTTCACCTAAAACTACAAAGGATAAAAGGATCACCAAGATAAAAGTAGCTCAAAGTCTTTCTTCTATCTTTTAAAAATGTCCTCAGATAATATCAACACACACACTTTGCTTATTAAATCAAACAGATAAGAGATTATCAAGAAAGAGGACATAAGAACCATTTCCTAAATAACACAAATTACTTCAACATAAAGTCTAAAATAAACCTATTTCTCATTCATTTGATGAAATATGATTTACAAGTTGAGCTCAAAGTCTCAAGAAGTGTCTCAATTTCAGCAGAGTTTTTGCTCTCAATTATTAGAGATATTTACAAAAGAGGTTCCCTCTATATATAGGGAGAAACCTTCAAAATTAGAAAAAAGATTAAAATATTGAAAACCTAGTCAAAGATGAGTCAGCGTTGACTTTGGGATATTTTATGAATTTTTCACATGTAATTACATATTAAAAAAGTACACATGAAAATGTCCCAAGTCAATTACAAAGTTCATTTTGAATAAAGCATGGAAGAACAGCTTTAATATTTATTTCTAGTCTTCTTCATTTCATGGTTGGGATTGCTTGATTTGGTTCTTTCTATGAACTCAGCCATATCCACATGCCCAATCTATATATCCTTAATGTCATCAACATTAGAAGCAACTGAGGTGATTGGAAAAAAAACTTGATATTTGTACTTCATTGTCTTTGACTTCTTCAGAGAAATTTTAGTGATCTGGAAGAACTTTGTTGAAAAGACATCGATGAAGAGGGATCCTTTAGACAAATTGTAGTAAGAATCATGATTGTGCAATCAGGGGAAAAATTTCTAATCTGGAAAAATTGTACATTTGATGATCACGATTAGGGAAATGCGCTTGAAAGGGATGAGGTGTGAGCAGGTCAAAAAGTGAAAGAAAAGGGAAGCAAGTGCAGAAAATAGGAAAAATGAAAATTTCTTGATTTAAGAAAAATGAGGAGAAGGTATGTAGGGGCGGTAAAAATTTCCACCCTTGCATATTGAAGAAGTTCTTGTGCATAGGCGACAAAAATTGCCACCTGTGCACGTCAGGGAGAAAGTGTGTCGGCCACAAAAAACATTGCCCTTGCACCTGTAGGAGAGAAAATGGGGATGCATGGGTAGCAAAAATTGTTGCTTCTGCATGGAAGAGACCAAAAGATGCAAGGACGACAAAAATTGCCGATCTTGCATGAAGGATGCAAGGGCAGTGAAAATTGCCGCTCTTGCATGAGGGATGCAAGGGTGGAAAAAATCGCCACTCTTGCATGAGGGATGTAAGCGTAGAAAAAATTGTTGCTCTGCATGGAGGATGCAAAGCAAATGCAATGGCGGCAAAAATTGCCACCTTTGCATGGAAATGCTAAAAAATACTAACTCTAGGAAATGAAAACTTTGTCGTCTAGTCGCATCGAGATTGTAACGATTTTCACATTTTTGAGAAAATGCAATTAAGGGAATGTCATGAAATTCAAATGAGGCCAGTAGAGCAAACACAAGAATAACAAAAATTTGCCTCAAAAAATGAATTTAGAGAGAAAACATGAAATAGACAAGTTTCATAAGGGTTGTTCTAAAAATGAGCGTAACTGATTTTAGGAATAACAACTGGCTCCTATTGGGGAACTTTTGTTGATTGAACTGATTAATGGGAGTAGAAACTAGTCTCTAAATACCTTCATCCAAGCCATTGGGATATGGAGTTAAGCCAAAAAAGAAAAAACATGAGAAACCAAAAGAAAACAATCAACACAAAAACTATACAAATGTACAAGTGAACTCATGTAATACTTCAAGGATTGAAGTGATTCAGATGCTACCCACTGAGAGGTGGTGAAAATGATGCTCTGTCCTGATAAACCAACAAATAGCCATTTTATCCCCAAAATCGGTGATGGGTGAATGAAACTCTCCACCAAGAAACCAATTTTCTGTATCCTCCCTTTGGTTTTCTCCTCTTGCCCCATAGCAAGACTTAACTTTTAATTTGAAAACTATGAATATTTGCTCTCTTGGCAAAAAGTTCCTTTTCCTAATTTTGATGCGCAACAGCATGGTCCATTACCATAATTGGTTGCTCTTTTGGTTCAGTCCAGCACATGATTTTATTGTTCCCATTCAACACCTACCAATCATTGGCACTATCAGGCATACTTGGTGTTGTTCCATCTAAACCAATTTCTAGATCATCACCTACAAGATTTTCATCTACTAAAACATGAATGTCTTCAGTAGATAGAAAATAATTACCCCTACCTGAAGACTCAAACATAATTTGAGCTTCAGGCCTTGATGTCTGAGTGACAACATATTTTGCCTCCTTCTCAGGAAACAACCTCTGCATTACACCTTTCATAGGGATTCTTTCCTAAGACAAGTCCATGCTTAATTCCCCTCCAAAATCCTTGCAGAAGTTCTACCCAAGAAGGATGCCATATGATGCTGGGACGTTGGCCACTAGGATAGTCATCTTGATTTGCTTTTCTGGAAAAGCTGTGAAAGCAAATTGGGCATCTTTTATCTGACCAAAGAGTGGGACTTGCTTGTTTTCCATAGAAAAACACCTCCTAAAAGTTTTGGTCAAAGTTAGACTGAGGGAATCTGCCACCTTGGTGGGCATGATATTATCCGAGGCTCTGGAATCTATTATGTAATTACTCAATTTGTAACCATTTATTAGCAGGGAAACATAATAAGGTTCTATTTTCCTGGGAGCAATAGGAGGAGTCACGACAAGATTATTTTGGGTGGATTTATCTCTAGGGGGATCATGAACGGTCTTTGAATAATCTTGTCCTGTGGGGATGACTTTATTTTTCACATATTTCACCAACCTATCAAATTGTTCAAGGTTAGCTCTCAAATACTCAATCTCTATCATTTGGATCTTGGTCTTTTTGGTGTGATCAATTATATCAAATAATTGAAAAGAATTTGAGACAGAGGAAGAGGGTCCATCATCTGAGTCTTTAGTGGGTGTGGTACTGGTTTGAGCAATAGAGGTGGAAGGTATGGGGTGATTAGAGGTACTTACTTTTTTGTGAGTTACGTAATTTTTTGATTGAGGAGGCAATGGAGTCCCTCATTTAGTGATGGAGACCACCGGTCAAGGTTCTTCTTCTGATTTTCTTTTGTCAGCTTGTGGAGTTGATTGGTTTTGAGATCTGGTAAAAATAGCATAAGATCCATCCGACCCTTCTCCTTTACTTATAGCTTCATCCTGGTAATCCAAGAAGCCAATATTGGAGTCACTAGCTAATTCTTCTTCCTGCTCTTTGAAGAGATTAGCATCATCTTATTGGTCTAACTCAGGTTGGAGCGAAAAGTTGTGTTCAGCCTCTAGGTAACTGATCATTTTATTGGCAGGTGCTGCCTCAATGGCCAGTTTACTTGGAGGGGGAGGAAGGTGATTTGGTTGCCCTTGATTCTTAGTAACATTGCCTTGGTATGCTTTATTTTGAAATGTCCTCCTTGGCATATCTTGATTAGGAGAAGCAGACATAACTTGGGCCATTTGTCTTCTAAGGACCAACAATTCATTTGCTAGCTTCTGCACCATTGGATCAGTGGTGGCTGAAGGGGAGTATTCAAAAGAAGGAGAAGATTTACCTTTGTTTAGATCTCTCCTTATCTTCCTTGCCAAGATAAGGTCATCTTCTACCTCAGTAGCCAAGTCTTAAGCCATAGTGAGATCCATAGGGCTGGCCTGCCTCAACAAAAAACTTACTTCAGGAAGTTGCGAGTTGATGAAAAAGCACTTGAGATTCTTTGGCATTGGCTGAGCGATGGTAGGAATCTAGTTCCTTAGCTTATTGAATTTCGCTATGAAATCCCTCATGGGCTTGTGGCGTTCCTTCTTCATTTGCATAAGCTGAGCCAACAAGGCATGTACATATTTAGCAGGTTTAAACCTAGCTTCAAACTTGGATTTGAGTGTATTCCAGTCAATTATAGTTTGAGCTTGAAGGTTTTAAAACCAATCCACAGTAACACCTTGTAAAGTTTCTACAAAAAGTCTCATTGTCATATCTTCATATTCCACACCTATCACACCACATGCTATAGAGAAGGTAGCAATATGCTCATTAGGATGAACCTTCCCGTCACCATAGAATTTAGGAAAATTCTTTCTTGAACTGCATGGAATCTCATGTAGAGGTAGAGTCAAGTTTAGGGGACCAAAAAAATTACCCTAGGGGCCTTGAGCCATGATTTGATTATGAAAAAGTGGGATTACTAATATAGGTGGAGCATGGATAGGTAAAGCTCAGCCAATAGTAGAAAAAAAAGTTATGCCTTGTGTTGGTGGCCTGGTAGGGATAGGAGGAAGACTCCTAGTTCGTCTAAGGTGAGATTGTGGAGGAAACAACTCAAAATTACTCTGCTGCACCAACTCAAAAGTAGGGTCAACAACACCTTGGGATTTTTGGTGTCTAATATAACATGGAGTTTCCAGATTACAAAAAAAAAATTGGAAAAAGAGTAGGTTTTGCTTCAGTTTGAAGTTTGATATGTCAAACTACGTGCCCTTTTCCCCAGCGGCTCTGGTTTTGTAGACCAGATAATATAACAGAGATGGAGGAAGATGGCGAGGCTATAATGATAATGGGTAAGACATGGAATGAAATCGCCAGACAATGTAATGGATAAGGGTAGGGACTACTTTAATCTAAAATTTGAGGTTTCAGATTGTACGTTCATCCCCAGCAGAGTCACCAAAAAGTTGTTGGGTGAATATTTTGTCATCAACAAACTGATGACAAAATGGGTATATCAGCCACAACACAAGGAGATTTACGCCACAAAAAGTGTAGGTTTACCACATCTGCATGAGGTAAATATCTCCTCTCATCAAGGGGAGGTTCTCTATGAATATTTATGCACTATATGTATATATATAAGTAAGCAAAAAATAATACTCGGGGTAGTATAACAACATCTACCTCTCTTTTTTTAGAGATGATGTTTAAGGAACAAGAGAGAGAAATCCTGGTCATTGGCTAAGAACATTCATCTTCCTTCAAGAATGGTATTCAACATAGAGTAGAGAATCCCCTAAAGTAGGTAGCAAAGTTAACAAAGAAACCTACGTAAGCACAAAGTCTTTCGTTGTCTCCTTCACCGGTTTAGAATATGCGTAATCGTAGAGTGAAACGAAGCACAAAGTCTTCACCTAAAACTACAAAGGATAAAAGGATCACCAAGATAAAATTAGCTCAAAGTCTTTCTTCTATCTTTTAGAAACGTCCTCAGATAATATCAACACACACACTTTGCTTATTAAATCAAACAGATAAGAGATTATCAAGGAAGAGGACATAAGAACCATTTCCTAAATAACACAAATCACTTCAACACAAAGTCTGAAATAAACCTATTTCTCATTCATTCAATGAAATATGATTTACAAGTTGAGCACAAAGTCTCAAGAAGTGTTTCAATTTCAGCAGAGTTTTTGCTCTCAATTATCAGAGATATTTACAAAAGAGGTCCCCTCTATATATAGGGAGAGACCTTCAAAATTAGAAAAAAGATTAAAATATTGAAAACCTAGTCAAAGATGAGCCAGCATTGACTTTGAGATATTTTATGAATTTTTCACATGTAATTACATATTACAAAAGTACATGTGAAAATGTCCCAAGTCAATTACAAAGCACATTTTGAATAAATCATGGAAGAACAGCGTCAATCTTTATTTCTAGTCTTCTTCATTTCATGGTTGGGATTGCTTGATTTGGTTCTTTCTATGAACTTGTCCATATCCATGTGCCCAATATCTATATCCTTAATGTCATCAACATTAGAAGCAACTGAGGTGATTGGAAAAACACCTTGATATTTGTACTTCATTGTCTTTGACTTCTTCAGAGAAACTTCAGTGATCTAGAAGAACTTTGTTGAAAAGATGTCAATGAAGAGGGATCTTTTAGATAAACTATAGTAAGAATCATGATTGTGCAATTAGGAAAAAAATTTCCAATCTGGAAAAATTGCACATTTGATGATCATGATTAGGGAAATGCGCTTGAAAGGGATGAGGCATGAGTAGGTCAGAAAGCGGAAGAAAAGGGAAGCAGGTGCGGAAAATAGGAAAAATGAAAATTTTTTGATTTAAGAAAAATGAGGATAAGGTATGTAGGGGCAGCAAAAATTTTCTTCCTTGCATATTGGAGAAGTTCTTGTGCATAGGCAGCAAGAATTGCTGCCTGTGCACGTCAGGGAGAAAGTGTGTCAGCCACAAAAATTGCCACCCTTACACCTGGAGGAGAGAAAACAGGGATGCATGGGCAGCAAAAATTGTTGCTTCTGCATGGAAGAGACCAAAAGATGCAAAGCAAATGCAATGGCAACAAAAAATGCCACCTTTGCATGTAAATGCCAGAAAACACTAACTCTGGGAAACAAAAACTTTGTCCTTTGGTCGCATCGAGATTGTAACGATTTTCACATTTTAAAAAAAATGCAATTAAGGAAATGTCACGAATTTCAAATGAGGCTAGTAGAGCAAACATGAGAACAATAAAAATTTGCCTCAAAAAAATGAACTTAGAGAGAAAACACGAAACGGATAAGTTTCGTAGGGGTTGTTCCAAAAATGAGTGTAGCTGATTTTGGGAACAACACATACAAAGGTGAAGGATGACATCATCCTTACAACCTTATAAAGTAAAAAGTGAGACACTATCTCCCAGCTTGCTCATCTAGAAGTAACAAATTAAAATTTTATCTCAACCTTTAGATTGACAAGATGTTCCACATATCCTATACCCTACGCACTTTCAGTGAAAGATACAAAATTAACTCTTCAAATCAACATGATTTAATCAAAACTAAAAAATATCAATATAATCATGGGTGTATAATATCATAGTAATTATAAACAACATATTTTAATATATAATTCAAGGTTTGCCACACACATGGTTTTATAATCATAAGTAAGATAAAGTAGAAACCTTAAAAGTCAAAAGTAATAAATAGAGAATTATCACTCAAAAATAAAAATCCTATATACCCTCACAAGTTGAAAAGGAAACATTACAACTCAATGTCACCAAAACACTACCTACTTACCAAATCTATATGTATATTACCATAATCTATTTCCACAACTGGGAATAGATACTAACCACAAAATGGATGAATCCATCCTATCCTACAACTTCTTTCTCAATAAGAAGTAGAATATATTCCCCCATAGACTTTAAGGTAATAAATTCAAACATTATTTTAGAAGCAAGTTCCCATTTAAGAGAACACTAAATCACCATCATGAAAATTAGATTCCTCTTAGTGGTATTATAATAATGTCAAAGGAGGATGAGATAATAAAAACTCACCTGTAGCTACTAAGAGAACTAAAACTTCTTCATAACCACATGTCTTAAGTGTGCAAATTCCATAAACAAACTTCTAACATATAGGAACTCTCGATTAAAATAACACTCTATTGCAAGAAAATTCCCACCACGCTAGGTGTTACAAAAACTAAAATTAGTCCTATAAAATTTTCCAATCCTAGGATTAATGAAAATAATCAACAAAAATTAAATCACACACACACACATAAAAAAAAAACACACACACACACACACATATATATTAAGTGAGAAGAATCCCTTACTTATAAACATTCACAACACAAAAAATAAATGGCGAAGGTGACCTTATTACCAAGAAGAATTTAATAACACTTTACGTGTTCAATATAAGTGATCAAACTATGGTAGAAATCTCTTGTTCACAACTTAATGAACTATGATCTGAACTCACCTACCCACCTTGTATACAACCATCACCATTGGGACATTCAATAAGCCAACCCTATAGTGATTTTAAGATGGTAATTTATCTCTTAAGGATGCACATTCACTATACTCATGTAATAATTCATGTCATTAGGTTTACATCGATGAATAAAAAGACACAAAAATGTTAATAGACTCATTAGGTCCTAGAATACAAGACATAGCTTTGATACCACATGTAAAAACCTCGATGGGTTAGATAATAATACATGAATTTTTTATAAACACATATATCAAAAAAATATTACACCAGAAGAATCTACAATGATCATAATAAATACTCAAAGTGTGATAATAGAAACAAGCATCATACATCACATATTACTAATCTCTAATATCATGAGAATACACATCATAAGCGAATAAAGAAAGTAATCACATTAACTCAAATCCAACTAAAATAAGTCTTAAACCACCTATTGTTAAAGTATAATAATAATAAATTACAACTCTTCATTACAATATTCACTGATAAGTACAATACAATATGTTACAATGTAAATATAAGATACATGGCTCCCCTAGAGCATAGTTACCAAACTCAATTATCTGTGGAATTCTCAAGTGTTGTCTCATTAAGTAGTACTATTGTGGGAAAGGAGAGCATAATCTGAGTAATTTTCCACACCAACGATGGACCAATGATCCCCCATACTAATCCCATCAATAAATTTCCTTCCCTTCATAAATGAGTAGATAGTGACGATGTGGAAAACTAGGAGACAAGGAAGTACCCATGTTTTGTATGATTTCTTTCTAAAATAATTATGTAGTGTATCATAGAAAACTTGATTTATTGTAGGATATCACACATACATGTAAACTATACTCATGAAATTATAATGTATCAATAAACATAATTTATCCCAAAACATTATGAATAATAAATAATAATGATCTATAGATCAATCAAATTAATACATACCACTTGACTAGACTACCTTTATCTGTCATTGTGATACTAGAAAGCCAGTGAAGTCCATCTCAATCCTTACTTTATATCAGCAATGTAGATTGATCAAATATAACTCAACAACAAAATTCATTTAATTTTGATCCTACTAGTAAACACATTATATAACATTCTAATCATATGAGTAACCCCAAAATACATATATTCCGTCAAACATATGAATGAATCTAACATTATTTTTTATCTCATTCTATAAATAATTACTATAATTCATACCATCTAGGTAATTATACATCTAACTACAGATTTTCACTACTACAATAGTTTCCAAATATACTATGCCCTATGATAATCCATACTACCATCTTCTAGTGTTCTAAGACATAATTACTAGTTTTCCACAATAAAATATAATAAAGTAGTCATAACTACATGAAAACACAACTTATTTTTAGAAAACTAGATATAATAAGAAAAAACATAGTTCCCATGGAACACATCAATATAGTATGATAACACTCATTATAATTTCAAGGTTGTATGCATGCATACATACAGCCATTGTAACTATCAAAAACCTACTATTTGTAATAATATCTAACACATACATATAATAAAAAAAATGTAATTATGAGTTTGAGCTTAACAATTACAGGATGTACCATCTAGGTATAACATAAATTTATACCATAGTACTTTATGATATCTCATACTATCATAGATTCTCAACTATATAATAACAAATATCCAACCTTATGATTTCAAAAATCAAATAACACACATACATAATATTAATTAATCAAGTATGGGGATATACCAGCCATGTATACCCTAAGTTTAAATTATATACTAGCATTCGATGAAGTATAACTAATTAACATGCATCAAGATGCACCTTTATATGCTAAATATAGCCAAGTATTTATACATATTAACACTCCTATAGTATCTACCACTCATAAGAATACAATACTGAGTTTTATATAAGTAATAACCAATTAATCATTAAAAAAAAATAGATAACTCATAAAATCTCTATGATATTTTATTCCAACACTTCATTCTGTACTAGGAGACTAATTCAGAAGGTTATTGTTCCTGATTCCTAAGAACTTAATGACTTACTTAAATCATCTATTGAAATATAGGTATAATTCCTTATATATGAGCATTTGCACATTTTAACATGCACCACATGAAAGTAATCTAATGCTATGCAATTACTTAAACCACAGTTCATTATACTTTTTAATCAAGAAATTCTTATAGTCATTTTCAACTCTAACTGAGGATCTCAAATCCAACAACTTATTTAAGATAATGAAGATCTATGCCGAGCTGGACATATGCATCTATCATTACATACTAGGTTAGGGGCTTAGGACTTTATTTGACATAGTTTCACAGCTATCGATTTTCTGTAACCACTTATTATATGTTATGTTCTCTCAATACCCAAAGATTCTTTAGTTGGCAATGTCTCTCGAGAATATAATAAGATACAACTATGGTACAATCATTTCAGTTATCTCATGATTTATGTTATAATTTAAATGGATTTGATCCTATTAAACATTCGGGTCAAAACATAAGATCAATATCCTCTTCAATGGTGTCATTATACACATAAATCATAAATCTCTATTTAACATAGTATTATACTTTGCACTTACCCATGGAACTATAGTTAAAGCAACACACACTTTCAGTCAAGTCTAAGTATATGTATACATATGTTCTTTTTGTATATTCATCAATATGTAGCCTATGTAGTTTACATCTACACAATGTATTTCATACCCTAGGATATATAATGGGCATACCATGGTGTTCATTGATAATAAAAGAACACGTTTTATACTCAACAAAATTTAGGTAAAACTATTTTTTAAGGATTCAGATAAGTTGTAGCTATGGTATTTTACCTAAACTATCAAATTTATATTTTTTTCAAAAGGATCAATTCTATTAATCAGTAGTAATAAAACCCATTCAAGTTTTAATAAGAACCCATATCTAGGCTCATACTCAATCAAAATTATATTCTGGTCTTCATCTCTAGGGTATAATGTTATCCAAAGTATTACTAAACCAAAGTTAGTTATAAAGATGTCTCAAATAAATAGGGTTGTTATAAAATTATAACTTAGTTTAGCTTGGCCAAGAGCACTAATGAGAATCCTTAACTCTCTCAAAAGAAATCTAATTTAACTAAATAGTAGATCACGCAACCACTGATTCAAGATTGTAAATAATGCTATTAACATTCCTCATTATGAATAGATGCACCAAATGAAGGTGATATATAGAAGCTACTCATTTAGTCAGCTTATGGTAAAATTATCCACAATAATTGTGCTTATAAATAAGTCCATTTAAAACTCATATAAGTGTCTTGTGTCAATGGATATAAGATCTATACCGAAAATTTACTACCTTTAGATAAAATTTGGGCATATACATAATTTTGAAACATTACAAATTATTGCCATTAAACTCATAGTAATGGATTATGAAAAGTTTTCATACATTGAAAGGTATTTTAACATAGGCATTTTGGCATACATTAATTTCATTTCCTTCAAATGAAATCTTTCTAACCTTGTATGGCTTTCCATTCCTTTTAATTCTAGTTCAGTTGATCTTATTATTTTATGTGTGTGTGTGTGTGTACTTATTCATAGATTTTGGTATATTACCAGTCACCATAACTTTATAGAATAGTTAATTATTTTATGTATTATTTAAGAAGGTTAATACAATTCCTTTTTGTGTTACAACCAACTAAGTATATTCATTGACCTTGAAATTTATAGTCTCTCAATATGGTTGAAACTATAGACAAATCAATGTAGTTATAAGCATAGGTAAATTAAATAATATAAATCACTATAGTTATAAACATAGTTAAATTAAATAAGAGAAATCATTGCAAATCACCTTTGTGTAAGCTACTCATTTTACTTCTTTAATATATATATATATATATATATATATATATATATATATATATATATATATATATATATATATATATATATATATATATATATAAATTCACAACTTGCTTAAGAGTGTTAAGTTACACTCTGTATGTCTATTATTATAAAAAAATTATATTATCATATCTATAATTACATAAGAAAAATAGGCATCAATTTTTATAGACAAATTATAAAGGTATGTTCATAAGTTAAGATTGCTACACACACACACACACACACACACACACACACACACACACACACTAAAATTACAATATTATTTTTCTCTAGCAGATCGTAGTTTCCCAAGCCGTTATCAAACTATGCTAATGTATGGAAATACGTCTCTAGATATTTAAGCCATAGAACTAAAGGCTCTACTAAGGCTGGGAATATATGTGTGTGTGTGTGTGTCCACACACACACAAATATATATATATATATATATATATATATATATATATATATATATATATATATATATATATATATATATATAATATAATATAATATAATAGAGCCTTTAGTTCTATGGTTTAAATATCTAGAGACATATTGCCATACATTAGCATAGTTTGATAATGGCTTGGGAAACTACAATCTGCTAGAGAAAAATAATACTGTAATTTTAGTGTGTGTGTGTGTGTGTGTGTGTAGATATATAAACACACACACACACACACACACACACACATATGTACTTACATACATACATATATACATATGTATATACATACATACATATGTATACAAACACACACACATGTGTGTGTGTTTGTATACATATGTATGGTAAGTACATGTGTGTGTGTGTGTGTGTGTGTGTGTGTGTGTGGGTGTGTGTGTGTGTGTGTGTGTGTGTGTACTTTATAGTTCCTTAACATAACATCATAACACCACACCTATGTTCTATTTAATCTAAAAATTACTTAAACTTGATGTATTTAGCACACTAAATAATCTAAATAATATTGAAAGATCTGATTTAAAATATAATTAGTAAGCTTATCGATCCAGAATAAATAAAAAGTCTTTGAAAAGAGATTGGATGAAAACATGCCCATAATTCTCAAGTTAGTACATTTTTTATTCCATTCTCTTCTCTCTAAACTCCCTTCTTCTCCTTCGTTTGGTCTCATGATGATTCTCTTTTATAATATCTATTGAAAAAAAGGGGTGTAGCTTCTTTTTGTTTTAAAGATTTTTTTTGGTTTTAATCTTGTTTTGTATTATTTTATGTTTTATTTTTTTATGTTTTAATGTCTTTTCCATTTTTTTCTTTTCAATTAAATTTCTATTTTTTTCAATAAATTGTAAATATGGAATGACAACTCAGTTTTTAAAAAAATTAAATTCGCATTCAAATATATAATTTTAAATGGAAATTTACAAATAACCCGTATTTTAAATTTACTTTTGCCAAAATTATTCCTACCATCATTAATGACAAAACATGCTAAACTTCTAAGGGAATTTATTATGATATTTTATGTACTCTAGAAAATCATAGAAATCATCTCTCCAAGCAAGAAATAAACATACAATAGGCAATTATTTTTGATATATTTCTACTATGTACTAACTATTGTGGTGTGTCCATGGTTTTTGCCAATTCTTTATAGACCTTCAATATATCCATATACGTCATCCTCTCTGATGATGCTCTCCCTCCAACACACTCTGAGGGATGAGTTATCTTGTGTCCACCTCTCAATATGCATTATTAGATCATACCACATGATAAATATAACTGAAACAATACAATAATATGCTTGAAATGTAACTGCATGTATTAATGAATTCACAATAAGCAATCATGTATCTAATAAATATTCTACTATCTCATAATAGCATATATCTAAAACTTAGTCAAAAATATAATCAAATATGAATTGTTAGCTATGGATATCCACATATAATGTATCAAATTTATCTGGCAATGAATCATTATTTAACAACCCATGATACATAAATGAAAAAATTTATCAAGTTACATTAATAATGGCTATTAAAAATGGAACCCAATTGGACACTTATAAATTTAAACTGGTTACCAATAATTTTAAGGACATGCATTTCCCTTATCAAGGTTGAGTGAAATAGTCACCATTGCCCAGTTTAATTAGGGTTTAAATCCATTTCACACATTATGTTCATGTAATCAAATCCAACAATAACACATATAGTTTATAATTGAGATCAGTCACTCTTTGTAATCAAAAACACCAAATCCAAATAAGGAAGGGATTTTATTATGATAAGGAACCCAAAGGCATGCCTATAATAGTTTCAAAATAAATATAAAATCTAATGTAAGTAAAACCACCAAATCATGATAACCATTGGCACTCACAAAATACAAGAGCCATGAATCTATAAAAGGAGTAATTTATTTCACATTGTAGGTCCAAATATTATTTCATATGGATCTAAATAGAAACCTTGAATTTCAAAATGGCCAAATACAACGTAGAAATAAAAATTATAGTCCAAAAATTGGAATAATAATTGTTGCCAGTGTTGTAGATCTAGTGTTAAATCTACGTCATGAAATAACCACCTATAGGAGAGTAGAAACCCCCTTACCTTGCATATTTTAGAACACCACCTTAAGAGAGATCCCTAATGTATAAGGCTAGGATTTCTATTCTATTGTTTACCCACTTTAAGGAGTGACTCCCTTAGTTTCTCTACCCCCATTGTGACCTCACAAAAATTTCCACCATTCCTTTCTCTCTGTAGATCTTACTTTGGCCACCAACCCCTCTTCAAATTCCTCAATTGTTGCCTGGTTTTGTCAGGATAGTGATGCCATGCATTCACCAAGATAATGCACATGGCTCAATGGAGAAAAATTAAGTTGGTGGAGTGGGAGGAAGAGCCATCATGACTAGAAAGAATATTTTAATGTCAACTCTCTTACCAAGATCCAAACATAATAATAATGTGTAATGAGATAAGTTGACCCATTAAGGGTTTCATCAAATCATGACTATATCAGAAGGATCCAACTTCTCTTTGCATATGTCAAAGCCTATATGGATCCCATTTACTAAGGCCACACCCAATTCACCAAGACCAAATAATAACATTTAAACTTAAAAAATTAATTAAGTTTCATTATGTTATTGATTTAACCTTTCAAGGTTTAACTATGTAAATCCTATGTTTAGACTAAAGTGATGAGATATATAAATTAGTAATATAATATGTAAAATTTAAGTACTGATTTGTTATGTATTTTAACCTTATTTACCTTGCTAACAATAGAAATAAAGAGGCCTAAATATTGCCTTATCTAAAAACTGACTATTAAAAATGATTTGGGTTCTAAAAGTTGAGATCTGGGTAGTTTTGTATGTCATCAAAAGCATTATGGTGTTTGTTTTCTCACTAAATGGTAGTAGCCAGTATGGATAGTAGCATCATGTTTATTTAGTATCCTTCAAGTGGTGGTAGTGCCCCCTTTTCAATATTGTTCCTATTTTTTGGGAGGCACCTACGCTTTTATTTTTAGGTCATGTTCTTGCCCACATGAAACTTGGAGCTCTATCTTATGCATGGTAAACCTAATTTAGTGTGCAAACCCTAATCTTCCTTGTAGGTATGGCATGAGCAATAATTTTGTGTGTGTTATTAGGATAGGCTAGACATCCTCAACACCCCAAGTTGTGTAGAGATTTTCCTACATAACACTACTTTGAAGAGGGATCAAGCCCGATGTAGTTCTCCTACCTAGTGCTTGATTCAAGTGAAAGTGAATTCTAGAAAATGAGTGAGCTTCAATTTCATGAATGTGATTGAACTTTAAAAATTTTGAAAATTAGAATTGGATTTGTTGTAGATGGTGTTATGTAGAAGTAGGGTAGAAATAGGGATCAAATACGTTCATTTTGATCAACTTTGTCTTTTATTTGAATAGATTTTGCATCTATTTTCCGTCTAGTGAATATAGGTGAATTAGACTTGTATTTATAGGTTTTTGTTGCTTGTGTGGATGATAAAATGTGTTTAAGCTGACCTTAAGAGGGGAAAAAATTTTAAATGTAGCTACTAGGAAGAGAGAGGGATAAGGACAATAACACCTAGTTGGGGACACTAACACCATGTGGTTGTAGTGTCCCAAATATGACACTGATGTCCTACTGATAGACTGCTAAGTAATTTGGGTTGGGATCTAAGATGATAGTTTTAGGACTATGCTTTAGATAATAATATGTAACTATGGTCTACCTAATGATAGGAAAATTATGTCTAATGCTCTAAGAATGGATATAGGGAAAATCTAGGAATATGGTTACTCATATGACACTCTTAGCATCCAATTACCACTTTTAGGTTATTATATTTATCCTCACTTTACGTTAGTAATGTAACAAAGCAAAATTATTTTTATAAAGGAAAAATTATCATACATGGACTTAGTTTGTAAATTAATCCCATGTAGATTAGTTTGAGTATGTGAATCTAGGTATGTGTATGTGAGACATGGTCCAAGGAAATGTGGTGCAATAAAACATGAAAAAATTAGTCCTTAATTAAAAGATGTTCAACAACAAAAGACTATGCTGAAATAATGTAACTAAGTAAAGATAAGTAAAGAGAGTAAAGGAATGAATACACCTCATTAGGCATGCAGACCAATGCATGAACCTGGTGGCAACCTATATGTATGTCTACATAATTATCATGTAATTTAATAACTTGGACATATCTAATTGATTGATCAATCCTCATATGGGTGGATTAAGAACTCAATATGGTTTTGAATCCATCAATTCCCACCCTTATTAGTGGATCCTAATGTTTTTGAATAGCTTGGATAAGATTAAAGGTGTGTATAACCCTCTCATGTACGTCGTTCAAAAACTCAAGTAGGCCATAACTCCATCATTACCCACTTGTGTGAAGTAGATGCATCTGTAACTAAACTACAAAAAGTGATAAAAGTGTCTAAGTTAATTTAAGTTTGTATTTTGCTCTCTAGTCACTCAGATATATTAGGTGGTTCTGGGCCACTTAAAAATGCCAACCACTGTAGATGGAGTAAAGCATGAATCTAGTGACAACCTAAAATGTGATATCAAGTGTATACAACATAGAGAATGACATGGAGATTACCATTCCATTTGATCAAACTATGTGTAATTAAATGTATGGAAACTAATGTGTCACACACATGCCCCCAATCTAATCTTTGATTATATTGAATATGAACTGAGTATATAATAGTTTAATCTATGTAACTAAAATTAATGTGGTGTTGATCATGTTGTGCATGATACCCCATAAATATGAGTAATTGGTATAAATCTAATCAAAATTGGAACATAGCTGTTAGACCTATGATTATATCTATATAAATATGTACTATGTATAGGGGACACAATAAGAGGGACATGGGAACATGTCACTAAATATTAGAATAAGAGAAATAAGGACATGTTCAAATTTTCACATATGCAAGAAACAAGGAATTTAGTGTAGAGCCACATAGAAGGAAATGTTCAAATGTTTGCATATAGAAGTAGAAGAAAACACACACAAGGAACATCAACACATGTCCAAGGCATAAAAACATAGAAGTGGTGTAGATCCAAAGAATAATAGCTTATTTAAATTCTCTCAAAGATGGAAGTAGAGGAAAACAATCTAGCCTGATATAGGATAACTAGAAATGAAAGCATGTATAATTATGTAGTACAAATTTATGTAGATTCTTGGATGCATAAATACTGAGTGTAACTAGTGATAGATGAAAAATACTATCACCAATGAGGAATAATGATCAATGTAAATATATATCAATGCATAAACTAGATTTTATAATATGTACATATAAAACCTAGATATAACAACTATACAGGAGATGTCCCCAATGGGTAGATGTATGAAATATATAAAGCTAGATCAGTGTAAGTACACCGAATGGGTAGATGATGGTTGGTCTAGATCAATGTAGTGGACTAGATTCCTATCTAGAATATGAAATCACTTAAAAAATATAAGTGAAGCATATGTGTATGATAAATATGACTATACTAAGATAACTAGCAATGTGAAATATCTAGAAAGTAGTAGAATTGTAAACATAACAATTCATATAATCTATAATTAATTTTGTGTTATGAGTAATATTTTAATTTTTTTGCATTTTTACTTGTTATATTATATTTATGTTTTTTAAGTATAAGCTATGTATAAGCAAATCAAAATAAACTATGTAAGAGAGAGAGAGAGAGAGAGAGAGAGAGAGAGAGAGAGAGAGAGAGAGAGGAGAGAGAGAGAGAGAGAGAGAGAGAGAGAGAGAGAGAGAGAGAGAGAGAGAGAGAGAGAGAGAGAGAGAGAGAACCATACTAACCAATGAGTCTCATGGGATACTCACTATCACTATGGCCTATGTAAAAACTAAGAATGGTAATCTCTTATGTAGTGTGATTATTATGTTGTAGTTAAATGGTTTTATAGTGCTAATCTTAGTATTTTTCATCATGAATATCATAATTACTTGATGTGTTAGAGGGAACTATCTCATAATATGGATTTTACCTTTATTAATTGTGATTTGGAATATTTATTGTGTTTTTTTCATTTTTAAACATTGCTTATTATAGACATATGGTGTTGTGGAGGCTCTTGTGATAGAAGACCTTGTTTGACAACGTCTATTTGCTGAACATGATTTTGCCTTTGAATCTTAAGATATTGATAATTCTATAACATGTCCTACATATCTAGTTGTTTTGCCTTGATAAATTATATCTGTGAATGATTTGACTTAGGATGTTCAATAAACCCCAAACCTTATTGACCAATATTATCAACTGCTAGAATATGAGAAGTGATGCCTTGGGTCTACTTACCTAAACCTTTACCCTGATTGTCAAATTTTTGTAAGTGTTTATGACCAAAATTATACCATATTGAATGTTGAGCCTCATTTTTGAGAGTTAGATTTGTTGTATTTATCTTTTAATGTTTTATTTTTTATTTATCTGATTATGATTTTTGAACCTTTTATTATCTTGAGTTGTGCTTTGGTATCCATTTTATACTATTTTTAAGTTTGACCTTTTTTTGAATTTGTAGATGTGTCATTATATGTTGTGTGGATGTAGTGTCATTATATGAGGGATTTGTATCCATTATCAATTGTATTTTCATTTTCAATGGTAAACATGAATGTATGTGTTTCCCACAAATTCAATGATATGAATAATTTTTTTTAGATCTTGTTATTAGGGCTAGAAGAGGTAGGTTGATCACCTTAGATTTAATCATTTCCCTTAGTATCTCACTTGAACTCTTATTTTACCTTTTAATGCTTTCTGAATCACTAGTTATATATTTTCTTTGTTGTGATTTATGAAATTTTGTATATGTAGCATTATTTTTGACAAATTGGTAAGGTGTAGATGTATACAAATGGTTTACACTATTGTGCCCTAGAAGCCTTTGTCTTGTAAATCAAAATTCTAATTTTTTAATCATTTCATGTAATATTTGATTCCAATGTTATAAATATATAATTATCTTGTTCAAGATGATAATTTGATCACATAGAGTCTTACAAGTACAAATTCTAGTTATTTCTAATTAAACATATAAGAACATACCTTTTAGCAAAGAGGTGGGAGGAGGATGTGTATGAAGAATAGTGATATTCGTATAGGCTGTATAATTTCATAGAGGAATGATAGCATGGACCTGGTTAGAGGGAAATTCTTTATCACCCTCATGGAGATGAGGAGGAGTAAGAGATTGCTTCCCTTGTGTAAGATATGACATTACAACTTGGAACATAGTTGTTAGCTTATAAGTTAAATCCTCGATGTGTGAATGGGTTTTATTGTTAATGAAATTCGATATATGCTAAAGATAGGATGATATGAGATATGACATATATTTAAATTAATATAAATCATCATCTATACATGTGTTTATGTCTCTTTTGAGTTCAATCCAAATTACAGGGAACAAGTATGTAAATATAAGTATTAAACTTTGAAACAAAAAATGATTGATTTCCTTTATCATTATGATCATGATTATATGAATTAGAAGATATATGAGTATAAAATATAAGTTTTGAAAATAAAATCCAACTATAAATAGAAAAGGATATAAACCCTAATTGTGTCTAGGGTTAGGGTTTTTGGAATCTAAGGTTTCTTTGTAACCATTTAAAATATATTCAAACAAATTGAAACCCTAATATGAAAAATTATTTAATTTATTAGGTTATCTAAAAAATAGAAAATTAAAAGTATGTATCCTTAAATTATTCCAAAAAAATTAGATTAATGTAAACTAGGGTTTAGATCAGTAGTTGAAGTAAGTTAGGTTCACAAAATAATTCAAACTTTTAAGGTTTAAGTATGTAAATCAAATGTTTATATTAAATTGCTTAGATGTCTAAATTAGTTAAATAATATACAATAACTAAGTATTGATTTGTTCTAGATTTTTACCTTCTTTGATTTTATAAAAATAACAATAAATAGGCATAAATATAGACTTATCTAAAAATTGACTATCACAAATGATCTGGGTTTTGAAATTTGATATTTAGGTAGCTCCGAGTTTCATCAACAACATTATGGTATTTTCCTACTCACTACATAGTATCAGTCACTATGGTTATTAGTGACATGTCTATATATTGTCCCCTTTGTATGACTATTCTTATTTTTAGGGAGCACTTAAACCTATGGTTTGAAGTCTTGTTCTTGTGTGCATAAAACCTAGATCTCTATGTTATGTTTCAAAAACTTAATTTAGTGTGCAAACCCTAATCTTCCTTGAAAATATGGAATGATCAAATTTTTTGTGTGTTAGTAGGATAGGTTGGACATCCTCCACACCCCATTTTGTAGAGAGTTTTCTACATACCAATACTCCAAAGAGAGACCAATCCCGATGTAGATCTCCCACCTAGTGTTTAATATAAGTGCAAGTGAATGCTAGAATGAGAGTGCGCTTGGATGCCTTGATTTTTTAAATTTTTTAAATGCTTAAAAACTAGGATTAGGTTTTTTCTATGTGGTATTATGCAAAATAAGGCCATAACAAGTATCAAATATCTTGTTTTTAGTCAATTTTATTTTTAGTTTGAATAGATTTAACATATATTTTCCATATAGTGAATAGACATAAATTAGACTTATATTTATAGGGTTTTATAATGTGGATAATAAAATATGATTAGGATAACTTTAAGAGGGGCACACATTTTAAAAAGTATCTCTTCAAAAGAGCTATGGATAAGGACTATAGCACCCAGTTGTAGACACTAGCACCATGTGCCTATAATGTCCCAAATGTGGTGCTAATGTCTTATTGGTAGACTACTCATTAATTTGGGTTAGAATCTGATATGAGTGTTTTGAGACTATGTTTTGGCTCAATATAGATGAATGAGGTCTACTCAATGATAATAAAAGTGTGTCTAATGCTCTTAGGATGGGTCTAGGGTTAAGCTAGGAATAGGGTAACTCAAGTGACACTCTTAGAATGAAATCACAAATTTTGGGTGATTATAATTATTAAAAAATATTCCAAAGTTGAATAAAAAACACTCGCATTCATGACCCTAATAAACACATAACAATCGACTAGCATTTCTAAGTCTCCTATAAGAGTAGAATGGAAAATACATGTCAATAAAGGTCTAAACACTCAACCAAGGTAATTACAAATCAACAAGATAAAAGATGGACTATAATTAATTTAATGCATGATTATAACATAACCAAGCCAACATAACACTAAAAACACACATAATGAAGATGAAGTTGTATACATGACATTCAACTATCATGAAGTCAATCAATAATATTGAAAATGTAAGACAATGATGGCTCAGACTTCTATATGAATCATTCACATGTTGGGATCTCTTGTGACTATTCATAACCTTTTTAATATTCCCCCAGGATACCTAAAATCTACCACTATACCTAGGTCATGAATTTATCACTACAATCACCAAATATCAATAGAATCTATTAACATAAGTTTTAATTAAATATAATAGAAGCATAATATAATTGAAACAATATAATTATATTTAACAATAATGGTAAAGAGCATAGCTGATCAACATGATATTAGAATATAATGTCTACCAAAACTGGCATTTATAATAAACAATCATCTAAGATCAAGCATCAGACCAATACCAATGTCTCATATATAAATGATGATGTATCAAATAGTCATGGTCATGGCAAGATATAGGTAGCCAAACATGTAATGAATCTGTCATAGAATTAAAATAATACTGACAGAGTTTTTGCTTAATGCAATAAATAAAAAAGACAATAAGATAGAAGAGATGAAAGACCAAATAATACATTTTTAAAAAATTGAATGGATTGGTCCACGAAGAGAAGACATGGGTTCAACTATAGTTACACTAAAATCACTTATCAGATCATTGAATAAGAGTGTTTAGGTCTTAAAGTGTTAATGAAAAAACATGAGTTAATTTCAAAGTAAATTTTAGATAAAGAGTAAGAAAGGGATTTTCTCCAGAAATGTATTGAAAGTAAAGAAGTAGATATGGGGGATTTAAATAAGGAAAGTGAAATAATCATTGCAAAGAAGAGATTTGTCATTGAATCGATCAAAATGGAGGAAGAAAATATTAAAAAAACTTAAGAAAATGAACAAATCAAATTGGATTTGCAAGGGACATGTAGTATATTAGAAGTTAAAAAGTTTAGAATAGACTAATAGAAATAAAAATATCATAGAATTACATCAAAAGATAAAATAGGGTATAGTGCTTCACTAACAACTATTAGACATTGAAAAAAACTAATGTTTCAAGGATTTGCTCGAAGAAATGAGGTCATGCCTTGAATAAAAGGAAGACCAAATATCTGAATTTGAAATTATAGTTAAATAGTTTAGAAATCAATTCATAGTTGTCAAACTAGAATGGGCTCCCCTCTATTCCATGACCCACTTGGTCTCAAGGTAGCTCATTTTATGTAGTGATTTATATTTGGCTTTCGTATAGGCAATCATTGGTCTTGTAAAATGTGGAAAACCTCTCTATTTACATTCTATGAGGAAGAATGGCTGAGAATCAATTTTCCTAGTGGTGTAAATACTATTTTTTACATAGAAATGCTTTAAGGGGTGAAATATTATTGAATAATTAATCGATGGAAGGCTTGCAGAAGAGGAAGTTTTTGATTTGTTGAGGGTTTTAGAAATTATAGTGGAAATGAACTTACGATGTGTCAAGAATTTATAAAGTATTTTCCTCACTGTCATGTATCTCTCTTTCCAATTCCTAGTCCAACCATACTCTACGCCTTAGTCATCATTCAAAAAAAATCTATGGTGAGGTGCAGTTGATGCTATTTCTCCAGACTTGTACAGATCTCATGTCCACTCAAGCTTCGATGATCCTCTCAAAAATAAATTGGTATCGACCAACTATGGACTCACATTTATTATTTTAACCAAGTGATACCTTATCTCATATCGATTGGTGATTCCTATAGTACAAAAATAAGCAACAGTTGGACTGAGCTTCTCGCCAAATTCTAAGTTGTATAACATATTGTGGAAGAGTGAAGTGAAGGAAGTTGAAATTATATGTCTCAAGGATGAAACAAGAAAAATAGAATAGAGGTTATGTGAATAATAATAAATACATGCAGACATGGAAGGTCACATGAACTCTAAAACTGTCATTGTTGAATAAAATGTGGTAGTCCTTAATGTTGCTAAATTAGAGGTCTAGAGGGAGAGAAATGCACTTGAGGATGAAAAATATGTAATTAAATATCTTAAATTTTAATTGAATGATGAATAGAAGTCTTTTGTTTTAAAGTATAAAAACAAATAAACTCTAATTGAGTAGTGACTACTACTCTCTAGTGTTAAGTTGTAAGCGGTGTGGATATGTAGTGAAGATTTTGGAAGGATGAAAATAATTTTCTATGCTTGATGACAATATGATTTTTTGATATCAAGTAAAATTGACACATGCAGCATGTCCTAATATCCTCAAGCTAATGTTACATTAATCCTAAATGAACATGCATGCAGCTCCATACATAAAAAGCACATAACTAGACATTAATCCTACGTGAACATGCATGCATCTCCATGCATAAAAATCACATCACTAATTAATGTGTTTTTACATTAAAATTTAATAAAATATTGGACATTGCATTATTTAATAAATTAATGCACTAGTTTTTTGGCATGGGACAAGGGCCATGCTGAAAGCCAATTTTTTTCATGTTGCACTCCATGCACTTAGGCCGCATTCCGTAGATATATATGGTAAAAATTTCATAAGGGAAATAACAATTATATTATAAAAATAAAAAATAAAAAATTGTATTTTATAGTGTTATATAAGTGATATATAAAGGTTAGTTTATCTAGCACTTACATTTTTTAAATTTTTATTTGGGTAACTAATTACATTATTTTTAATATTAAAACTTTTTATTATCAATTTTGTGATTCGTAGACTCCATACATTTTTTACATGTTGCCTTGATTATTTAAATATTTTAAATGCTTAAAATGAGGATTAAGTTTGTTCTATGTGGTATTATGCAAAAATAGGCCATAATAAGTATCAAATATCTTGATTTTACTCAATTTTATTATTAGTTTGAATAGATTTTACATATATTTTCCATATAGTGAATAAACATAAATTAGACTTATATGTATAGGTTTTTATAATGTGGATAATAAAATATGATTAGGACAAATTTAAGAGGGGCACACATTTGAAAAAGTATCCATTGAAAAGACCTAGGGATATGGACTATAGCAGCCAGTTGTAGACACTGGCACCATGTGCCTATAATGTCCCAAATGTGGTGATAATGTCCTATTGGTAGAATAATGAGTAATTTGGGTTAGAATTTGATATGAGTATTTTAGGACTATGTTTTGGCTCAATATAGGTAAATGAGGTCTACTCAATGACAATAAAAGTGTGTCTAATGCTCTTAGGATGGCTCTAGGGCTAAGCTAAGAATAGGGTAACTCAAGTGATACTCTTAGAATGCAATCACAACTTTTAGGTGATTTTAATTATTAAAAAATATTCCAAGGTTCAATAAAAAAACACTCACATTCATGACCCTAATCAACACATAACAATCGACTCGCAATTCCAAGTCTCCTATAAGAGTAGGATGGAAAATACATGTCAATAAAGGTCAAAACACTCAACCAAGGTAATTACAAATCAACAATGTAAAATATGGACTAAAATTAATCTAATGCATGATTATAACATAACCAACCCTACATGACACTAAAACACACATAATGAAGATGAAGTTGTATACATGACATTCAACTATCATGAAGTCAACCAATAATATAAAAAATGTAAGACAATGATGGTTCAGACTTCTATATGAATTACTCACATGTTGGGATCTCTTGTGACTATTCATAACCTTTTTAATATTCCCTTAGGATACCTATAATCTACAACTACACCTAGCTCATGAATTTATCATTATAATCACCAAATATGGCATCAACAACATATAGTCGATAAAAATCAATAGCATCTATTAACATAAGTTTTAATTAAATATAATAGAAGCATAATATAATTGAAATAGTTTAATTATATTTAAAAATAATGGTAAAGAGCATAGCTGATAAACATGATATCAGAATATAATGTCTACCAAAACCAGCATCTATAATAAACAGTCATCTAAGATCAAGCATTAGACCAATACCAATGTCTCATATATCAATGCCGGTGTATCAAATAGTCATGGTCATGGCAAGATATAGGTAGCCAAAGATGTAATGACTCTTTCATAGAATTAAAATAATATTGACAAAGTTTTTGCTTAATGCAATAAAGACAAAAGACTATAAGATAGAAGAGATGAAAGACCAAACAATACATTTTAAAAAAATTGAATAGATTGGTCCACGAAGAGAAGACATGGGTTCAAATATAGTTACACTAAAATCAATTATCAGATCTGTGAATAAGAGTGTTTGGGTCTTAGAGTGTTAATGAAAAACTTGAGTTAATTTCAAAGTAAATTTTAGATAAAGAGTAAGAAAGGGATTTTCTCTAGAAATGTATTGAAAGTAAATAAGTAGATATGGGGGATTTATATAAGGAAATTGAAATAATTATTGCAAAGAAGAGAGTTGTCATTGAGTCCATCAAAATGGAGGAAGAAAATATTAAAAAATAACTTAAGAGAATGAGCAAATAAAATTGGATTTGCAATGGACATGTAGTATATTTGAAGTTAAAAAGTTTAGAATAGACTAATAGAAATAAAAATATCATAGAATTAGAAGAAAAGATAAAATAGGGTATAGTGCTTCACTAACAACTATCAGATGTTGAAAAAAACCAATGTTTTAAGGGTTTGCTCAAAGAAACGAGGTCATGCCTTGAATAAAAGGAAGACCAAATATCTGAATTTGAAATTATAGTTAAATAGTTTAGAAATCAAGTCATAGTTGTCAAACTATAATGGACTTCCCTCTATTCCATGATCCACTTGGTCTGAAGGTAGCTCATTTTATGCAGTGCTTTATATTTGGCTTTCGTATAGGCAATCATTGGTCTTGTAAAATGTGGAAAACCTCTTTATTTACATTCTATGAGGAAGAATGGCCGAGAATCAATTCTCCTAGTGGTGTAAATACTATTTTTTACATAGAAATGCTTTAAGGGGTGAAAGATTATTGAATAATTAATCGATGGAAGGCTTGCAGAAGAGGAAGTTTTTGATTTGTTGAGGATTTTAGAAATTATAGTGGAAATGAACTTACGACGTGTCAAGAATTTATAAAGTATTTTCCTCACTGTCATGTATCTCTCTTTCCAATTCCTAGTCCAACCATACTCTACGCCTTAGTCATCATTCAAAAAAAATCTATGGTGAGGTGCAGTTGATGCTATTTCTCCAGACTTGTACAGATCTCATGTCCACTCAAGCTCCGATGATCCTCTCAACAATAAATTGGGATCGACCAACTATGGACTCACATTTATTGATTTAACCAAGTGATATCTTATCTCATACCAATTGGTGATTCCTATAATACTAAAATAAGCAACAGTTGGACTGAGCTTCTCACCAAATTCTAAGTTGTATAACATATTGTGGAAGAGTGAAGTGAAGTTACCTGAAATTCTATGTCTCAAGGATGAAACAAACAAAATAGAAAAGAGGTTATGTGAATAATAATAAATACATGCAGACATGGAAGGTCACATGAACACTAAAACTGTCATTACTGAAGAAAATGTGGTAGTCCTTAATGTTGCTAAATTAGAGGTCTAGAGGGAGAGAAATGCACTTTAAGATGAAAAGTATGTCATTAAATAGCTTAAATTTCAATTGACTGATAAATAAAAGTATTATTTTTAAAGTATAAAAACAAATAAACTCTAATTCAATAGTGACTACTACTCTCTAGTGTTAAGCTGCAAGTGGTGTGGATATGTAGTGAAGATTTTGGAAGGATGAAAAATAATTTTCTATGCTTGATGACAATATGCTTGTTTGATATCAAGTAAAATCGACACATGCAACATGTCCTAATATCCTCAGGCTAATGTTACATTAATCTTAAATGAACATGCATGCATCTCCATGCATAAAAATCACATCACTAGTTAATGTGTTGATACATTAAAATTTAATAAAATATTGGACATTGCATTGTTTAATAAATTAATGCACTAGTTTTTTGGAATGGGACAAGGGCCATGTTCAAAGCCAATTTTTTGCATATTGCATAACTTATATTAGTAATTAATGGTTTTTTGCCAATAAGTGTGACAAAAAAATCTTAAAAATGAATATGTGAAATAACACCAAAGGAATATTCAAATATTTATATGTAAAACTTTAGTCAATCTTTACAATTATTATAATAATACATTTTTTGTGTATTTTTATTTGTTGAATGAAACTACATTAATTCAAAATTGAATCCTTTAGTTATGCCTTGGTAGAGGCTAATAAGAAAGAAGTAGACATTCATTAGTTTTCTTAGATTGACTTTACTCTAATTAGTAATCAATATATGAAAAAAGTAATAAATTTATTACACTAATAAGTGTTCCCTATTCTAACATCAAGCGGGTAGGGTGGGGGAGGTGCCTGCATGAAAGGGTGTAATGTCGTGAGTGGGTTTAGAAATTAATTAATTAGGAGCTGACTTAATAAAATAATTTAACATGGGGAGGTGTGGAAGAGTGTAATTAATAATTAATTAGAAGTTGACTTTTAATATAAAACAAATATTTGACATTAAAAATGATACAATAAAACATAATTAACATACACATCTTAGACAAATTTATGTAAAATACAAAGTGTTAAATATTAAAAAAATTGTAATTAATTACCATAATTTATCTAAGATATATATGGTAAAAATTTCATAAGGACAATAATAATTATATTATAAAAATAAAAAATAAAAAATTGTATTTTATAGTGTTATATAAGTGATATAAAAAGGTTAGTTTATCCAGCACTTACATTTATTTTTATTTTTATTTGGGTAACTAATTACTTTTTTTTAATATTAACACTTTTTAATATCAATTTTGTGATTCGTAGACTCCATACATTTTTTGCATGTTGCACTCCATACACGTAGGCCGCATTCCGTCGTATGGCCGTTGCAGGCCACGCTTCCACTCTTCTCAACAGCATCGGGACATTCATGCCACCAGGATTACGTTAATGACAGCGAGCGATGATGGTTCCGCATCGGGACATTCATGCCACCAGGATGTGTGTAGTTCTAAGCGGTAGTGGTAGAGTGGAAACTGCATCACCAGAGGGAGTTCAACAGCAGAGGTGGAGTGAAGGTGAAGGTGAAGGTGAAGGAGAGGGAGAGAACGAAGCTCTGTTAATTTCATTTCAGAATTTGCCTTTGCCTGTCTAGCTCCTGACCATAAAAGCTCCTTGCTAATATTGATACAACTTTTACTCAGTTTTAAATTTTGCACTTGTCTATTTTATTTGCTTGAATGGTTTATGATTCTTGTTGTTTTGTTTGGTTGCTGCAGCAAACCATACAAGAAATTTGCCCCACTTCTTTTCTTGAGGTGTGACCGCTAAGGAATAGCTTATACATGTATTAATTTTTAAAAATGCTATTGTGATTGCTTCAGTGTAATTCAAATAATTTATATTTATTAAAACTATCATTTTTATTGATTATTTGACTATTACTTGAAGGAAAAGTATTTTTGATATAGATAATTCATTTCAAGTCAATCTAGTATTCACATATTCACCATAAGAATTCATTACTAGTGGGAATGATGAGTAAAAGTAATCAACATACTTGAATTTTTATAATATTTTATTTTTTCTAAAATGTGTTTTAGAAAACTTGTTAATATAAATTTTTTTGGTCAAAAAACTTGTTAATATAACTTTGTTTTGTCAGAAAATTTGTATATATATATATATATATATATATATATAATTAAAAATACATAATTATATATTTTTATGAAAAAATGTTATACCGGATTTAAGAAGTCATTAACATAAGAGAATAGAACTGAACTTTTGGTCCTTATTTTTAATTGAAAGTATGTACTTATATTTGTTTAAGTCAAAACATTACGCTGGATCAAAAATGTCATTTGTATAAGAGCATTCAATTAGAATTAAGCACCATCAAAGTTAAATCAAGGTCAACAATTTTACGAGCGAAGTATTAAAGATCAAGGCAAAAAATAATTCGAAGTATTTGGTGCCACTACCCTATCAAAGGAAGAGGAGGTGATGAACTGTTTAACTTATATGGGTTAGCTTCCATGAGGGATGTGTAGTATTAGGTATGTGATTTCAACCCTATTTTCATGCATTCGTATCCTCAATATCTTCCTCTACTTAATATTTGAAATGTAAAAAAAGCAAAGAAAAACGAGGAATTTTTCACTACCCATCCTAGTTAGTTGCTTTAGTTACTTTAGATTAATGCGATCCAAATAAAGTAAATCTAAGGCTATTTCAGCTTGTGTAAAATATAAAAATAATGCTCCAATATGAATTAATAATTAGATAGGTATATATCACACTTATGTGATTCAAAATTGATAAAGAAATAAAAGAGAAATGTACTTAACTTATTTACACATTGTGCTACTCATAACACGTCGTTGATTTTGAAAAATGTTTGTGTATACTTCATCACAATTCAAATAAAAAATTTGTAGCTCAAATTTTACCTAAAAACTACAAGTGATAAAATAATACTAGTATCCCACTAGGCAACCATTAAAAAACATCAAAAACCAATTCACAAGTAAATATTAACAAATAGTTAATGAATTTTATAAAATTTTGAAAAATGTATTTGCATTACATCTTTGTATATATAATATAAAACATATTTGTTTGATATCAATGACCAAAACTTAAGATATTTTGTAAAAATACTGGAATTGTATGTAATCTATTTATACCAAAAAGTGGGACACAATATTAAGCTTTGAGGTTGTAATAATTAGTATTGTTTTTGCTCTATCGGTGGTGTCCCTGTTAAGCCCCTAACCTATGAAAAAATATTCAATTATATTTTCATTCATTATTTAATTATTACATTGGGCCAACTTATCAATGTGTAAGGGTAGGATGAATACGTGTGAATCTCCCCATTCATTTTATATATAGGGATGAGTGCAACTCACTCAAAATGGGTTATATGTGAGTTATATCTTATTTTAAGGATTTGGAGGTTTCCCCCTTGAAGTGGCTTATCATATATTCTATTATATATTAGTTATGTTGTGATTTATTATTTTAATTATGAATAAATTTCATTACAAGTGGTATCAAAATATTGATTTTGGCATAAAATGTTGTTTCTAATTTATCTCACAAACCATAGTGAATTTATCTACAATTGTTTTAACAAAGTTGGATAATCATATAAGCAGTCCATAGTAAAAGTTTAGATATCTTAAGATCATTTTGATGAAGTTATTACATTTTTACAATTTTTCATAAAATCCCTATGCAAACCATAATATAAGTAATTTATCATATTTTATTTCATTTTTGGAAGGCCTAAAGAAATATATATTGGGTTCATTCTTTGAATTTTCTAATTGGAGGCTTAAATAATATAAAAATCACTTAGTCAAGGTTGGGTCAACAATGAGAATCAGGGTTGACATTGTGAAGCTTTGTTATGGCCACAACAAGAACTACGAGAAGAGGCAAGGGTGTTGAAACTCCAAGTAAAACACCTCACAAAGAGTATATGGATTTAGAAGGGGGAGATACTAAAACAATTTTTCTTTGATTTTCTATGATAGATCACAAAGTCATCAAGTTTGAGTATGATATGCGTAATATATAATTTGAGGTGCAAGGCCTATAGTCAGAACTCAAGAACGTCTGGGATACCTTTCTCAAATTTGGTGATAACTTTGAGGAATAATAAGATAGATCAACCACCTATCACCATTACAAAACCCAACCAAATTGGATCTTTTAACCAACCCAATCCAAATCCAAGTACCATGTACCCAAAGAACATAATGTCAAAAATGGAAATGCAAAAGTTTGACAGGAAGGATTCAGTCACCTAGCTCAACCAAATGGATAATTTTTTTGATATCCACCATATTTCTAGTGGCCAAAAATGGGTAATAGAATCCCTATATCTAGAACTAGAATAATTCATTTGGTATAGATGGTTGTGTTCTCAAAATAAGAAGAAGAAGGCTGTCAATTTCACTTGACATGATTTTACAAAGGAGATACAACTTCACCATAGAAATAATATGAGTGTTTACCAATTTGGTCAATTGGAAAAGCTACGTGACATGAGAGCAATCAAAGAATATGTTCATCAATTTAAAAACCTCTCTTTACATGTGGATAACATCTGTAAAGGGCACTTAAATAATTTATTTCTTGGAGGTCTCCAAGATTACATTTAACATGAGGTACACATGTTTAATCTGGCTACTGTCTCTAAATCTATTCTCAAGGCTCATAGGGTATAGGAAAGAGATCTGGTCACCAAAGGGATTTAATTAATACCAAAGATCATTTAGGTTCCACATGAACCTTCCCTCTGCCTGCAATATTTACTACTCACCAAATTGTTAAGAAAAGGGTAAAAAGATTATGTTTCAGCTATGATATCAAATGCAGTAAGGGTAATATGTGTGTTGAGAGGAAATTATTCTACATTGACGGGTCCAATGATGCTGAAGATGATTTGACCAAATGCAATGACCAAAAATTAGTACTCGACTATGCTTTTGGTTACATTTATCCAACACCATATAGAGTTATTCAACATTGAGGGAGATGTTATTTTGAAGTATGGGCACATGTTAAGCCCTTAACCTATAACACACTCTTCATTTGTATTTGTATTCATTAGTTAATTATTAAATTGTGTCGAATTATCAATATATAATGGTGGTTTGAATGTGTGTGACTCTCCTCATTAGTGCCCTCAGATATGGATAAGGTTTATGTATGATTATTTAAGTTTGTTAAATAGTTATTAAATATAAAAAGATGATCATTAATATGTGTATCTAGATAATAAAGTTGACTAAGACAA